>DWLO01004190.1:0-10205 GCA_018245335.1 Dalla quadristriga | reverse complement strand
AGGATCAAGATTTCGAAACGAAACCAATCGTTACCAAAACCAAACCTTAACCGTTGCAATTAGGGCGATAGGGGTCCAGACCTGTGTCCTGCACTGGACTGTGGATTATATCAAACAAGTGCTACCAGTTCAAGCGCTGTCACAAACTTGCAAAAACAGCCGAAAATATGTAAAAATCAAAGATGTTCAATTAGATGGTCGTTTAAACCTACTTTTTTTTTAATGTATGGCGTCTAAGGCCCCTTGGATATGTAGGTCGGAGACGTTTTTTAGCTAAACATGATAACATTTTTTTTACCTTAATCTTTGAGGTGGATTTGCGAACTGGTTTTTTTAATTGCACTGTGATTATGACTAGCGTGACAGATGGTTATCGTGGTATATCGTGGTATATTATAAGCTGTTATATTATGTAATCTGTGTATCTATATTAGCGAACTTTAGCGTTTAAACTTACTGAATAACATACTAAATGATAAAGTAAGCGTTAAATAAATTAGTTTTTCTCTTTCTCGTCGGAACATTCGTTTAGAAGTGAAGATCAGAGTCGTTACTTGCAAATGATCTTGAATGCCTGAATGTAAAATCTAATTACAACTCTTGCATTTTCATGAAGCGTTTACTTTATATTGCTTTTAGTTTACATTACTTAAGATATAACTGGTCCTTTACAAGCCCATCGGCAAAAGTTCATTGGTACGAGTAGGTATGTAGGACTAGTATATCAATAATATACACCTGCTTTGTAGGAACTTAAACTCATAAAGTTTACCCTAAAGTTATGGAAACTGGATGAGCCAAGAGCGTATACCTAATATATTCTGAGATCTTTAATGCTAATATTTAATTATAGATCTTTAATTTTAATCAAAGCTTTAGAGGTATTAAGGTCCACCACGCCGAGCAAAAGCGGGTTGGCAGACTGAGTAGTCAAAGTAGTATTTTCAAAAGTGAGAGTTCACTTTTGAAAATATCACGAAAAACTTATAGCCTCCGAAACCGATGAGCGGATATTGATAAAATTGACAAAGGTTTTTGAGGGTACACTAACTAGCATTTAAAAATAATATGTTTTATCACAATATAACAAATAGTTTTTGAACTTGATGACCTTAGCGTCTGTACCTACCCCTGGTTATTGTTAAAAATTTTCTGTATTTCGATATTTTACGCGGGCGAAGTCGCGAGCTCTCACTAGCTTCATAATAATATTACAAATATTAGGTTCAGAGAGTAATCAGAAGTGAAACCTTATCCAGTTTAGAATATTCAACGTCCCATCCAGTTTTTGTTTCTATACTTCCCATATTGGGTGTGTGGTCGGCTTGTCTCGGTAAATAGCAGTAGGTAAATTCCTTCTGCAACATGCAATTCTGAATTTGTAAATATAGGAATGCTTATTCTATCTAGGTGTGGACTCCTGAATTCCTAGTTTTTGCTCGAATACATATTTCTATGGTTGCTGATCAAACATTTAGTCAGGACAATTTTTAAAAAATATTATTTTCTTCTTAACAATACAAACACACAGAATGCAGTACAGGTAAAATGGAATTTGATTGGAGAAAAAGCGGCAAAAATCAGTGCCTCAAACTATACTGAACGGGCGCATCTGATTATTTCCCGGTTCGCTACATCCTTGATTCCCGTACGCAATCTCCTTTCATGAGCGAATGTATTAATTTTCTACGAATCACATTACGTGTTTTAGATTTAAAATATGCCATGTACGAGTGTCTATCTCCGCCCGTAAATTCCCAATCAAATCCCTACTCGGCCAGTGCGTTCTAAATTTAAATACCAACTGAGACGTTGCAATCTGGCGATACAGTGCCTGTCATACATAAAGCAATGAAAGCGCTCGATTCCGCTGCATCGCTTCACGGAACGCGGAACGATTCGGATCGCCATTTATCTATTTTATTGCGATAAATTAAATCCAGAATACATTCGAGATGCGAAGATAAGATATTGCACTCGCACAATGTAATCTTTTAACCATAAACAGCGTGATTGGCGATTTGCATTTGAGTTAGGTATGGCATAGACGGGGCTCGGTTAATTGTGTTCGCCTAAGTCTTGCAAGGTTAATTATGTGCTATTCTTGCTATTTCATTGTGTTTAACAGAATGGACCTCTCGTGATGTTGGCATTAAAGCGATTTTAAGAGCTATCCCCGTTTAATAGGCAATTAAGCTACCGTGAGTACCTGGCCACCTGTCCGCTCGGTACCTGGTTTGTGTTAGCGAGAATTAATCTACAATTGATTTATGCACTTACTTGCGATGTGCGTTAAATTTCACAAAGTTGAAATAGGTATACTATGTTTCTGTGACACTTTATTTGCAGGGACGTAGGCTCTCTCTCTGTGTCATCAGTTTGTCTATTCCACGGAGTACTTCGGCAAACGTGATTTCACCAACATCTATTCTTTATGGTACGAGTATCTTCACTACAATAGGGTATATGCGTGTAGTTTCAATTTGGTTAAAATATTTTTTTCTAACATTCTATCTAAGCCATTATTTTCTAATTTAATTCCTTTTTAGTTGCAAAAACTAATAAATGATATGTGCAAAATTGGCGATCGAAATTTAAATAGAAAAATGGCGGCGTTTAAACAGCTTAAATGTATTCTCGGTTCTAAATATTTTTTTTAAATTAATTTGTAATATTTTCAACATTATTTATATGTTTTTACTATTCTATAACGATGTAAACAGTGATTTAAAAATATTTAAAAAAAACATGCATAAATACCTCATAGTCATTTCGCCCGAATTGCGTTGAGGTTTTGGAGCAAGAAAGCATAAATTGAACATTTTCTAGTAAAACTTTGCACCTGTTGTCTGCGCCCGATGTTGCCTCATTTCATTTCATTTCATTTCACATAAAAAATACATTCACTGTGTAGTGTACTTAGATGAAGGACATGTTTCCTACTATTTTTGATGTCGCAGGCACGTTCTAAGGGATAGTGAGAAGCGGATAGTAGATGACTGGCATGAATATTTACAAGGCGGACAAGCAGGAAGTAAAGGACCGCTAGACGTGACAGAAGTTGGGTGGGTGCTGGTTGCAAAAATCCAGTTCAGTCGTTATTTAGCTATTCCGCTCTGGGAAGAACCGAAGACGTTACCACTTCGGTTCTCAGCTAGGAATAAATAACATTAGCTTGCTGTAACTTAAAAAAGTTAGATGGCTACATTGCTTCAATTTGTGAAGAATCTATGTCAGCCAAGCCAAATTCAAATAAATGCAGTGGAATATCTTCAACCGTGACTCACAATTAATTCGACTGTGAGCAAGTAATATAAGGCACGAATAATTTGTTATCTATACGGATTAGCGGCTGCCCGTGGAATGAAACTAATTGCTTCAGAGAGATAAGTTTTATTGAAATAATGGTGTTTTTATTCGATAACCCTGTCGCGTACCTAATTTTCGAACGATCGAATGTAAGCTATATGCTTAGTTCACAAGATTGCTTTTTCCTTCAAAGGCCAGGTGTCATTTGTTTTGTGGCTTAACTCTGTAGGGTTTCGTCTTGGTTTCATCCGATTACAAAGAAAACGTCTTATCAAAATCCTTTCAGTGCGTGACGTCCGCTTTGAGTATCATGGTTAATATTAGTGATTCGAAGTTAAATATTAACGAGTATTGCAAATATTTCAACACATTTAAAGCGCAAATCGATATTCATAAAAATGGACGTTTGATGGACTGACTGACCGATACAGTCGATAATACTGAGACTAGAAGCAAATTGAACAATTTGATAGAAGATTTATTTTATGAAGGAGAGTCTAAGTCGTAGACCCCTGATAAGAAAGGATATTTAATTTCAACCAATTTCATCCCCAAAGTGATGAGAAGAATGTTGAACGTTTGATAGGAGACCTGCATTTTCATTTAGATTACTTGGCGGGCTTAAAGTCTAAATCCAGACACGTACTCTGGGTTTTCGGAGTTATGTGTGTGTTAAGGGATTAACTATCACTTGCTTGAACGGTGAACGATCGTGAGAAAACCTCTATCCTTGAGATCATGGTCTTAATTATAAAATATACTTTGATGTGCACGCCTCAATTAAAAATATATAGAATACAGTAAACATAAAAAGGTTTACAAAAGGTGACCTTATCGCTATCTCTTCCAGGCAACCTTTGGGTAGATAAGCAGTAGTGAAAGACAGCGAAGGTTAAGGTGCACGATTTGAATATATGAAAATAGGAATGAGCAAGAAATATAAATATACAAGAAGATACTGCGATGACATACATACAAATGAACTACGGTAAATACCAGCTAGAATATATCAATGATGTGTGATGTCTGCACATGCTTGGTGGACTATGCCTTAAAACTTTCTCGTTCTGAGATTCATACCCGTGCTTATTGTAACTTTAGTGGGCCGGTATTGGGTGGAGAGGGTGATGATGATGATGATGATGATCTTAAGGTAAATATAGGGCCCGACTGCTTTACGTACCCCAAAAAACACCGTATAGGTAATGAGCAACAACAATAACTTTTCTAGATCACCAAACCACGCAAAAACCCGACATAATTTAGGATGATTCACGTATTAAAACGATAATCATTATAAATCAACCAGTATCTGCGGAAGGATCTCTCCGAGATGAATTAATACCTCAATACATGTACGGCTTTTATAGTACACGATTCATTATGAGAAACCATGATGTAACAATTATTTAGTATGACGAAGACTTTTTGTCTCCAAAGTTAAAATGATATAGGAAGCATCTGACGGCTAGATAGCCGCAGCGTAAGCTTTGGAAACTGGTTCCGTGTTATTCTTTAACATTGTTCAGGAACGTAGGTTTCGAACGCTACTCAATGAATTTTTTTTATTGCGTTTTCTTGAATTTCGTTTATTCGACTTTAACAAAAGATATAATTTAAAACATTTATGGTTTTAATTACGAATACGTACGTGTCGGGGCGATGTCCGGAGTGAGGTGTTCTTTCTTCGGCTTCTTTCAGCTCCGTTGATCGTAAGCAAAACTAGATGGCGTTAGGAGGCACCATTGGGGGGCCACAAACATATTGATCTATCCATAAATCGGACTAGAATGTATCTATATCGTGGATATCATGGATTTATCGGTGTGTCTCTATCTCTGTTATTATGATTATTACATACTTCAGAGTCTTCAGATGACTTGGGCAGTCATTGATCTATCTACTAAGCTATTGGTAGGATTTATTTGATTGGTTAGATTAATGAATGGACAAATTTATGCCAGAAACGCGTTGCAGAATCTTACGCTGCATATAGCGTAATGATACAGCATGTTTATTGTTGCATTGTTCTGCACCCCGTCGCAATATGTACGGTAGGGAGGTATGTTCTTGGTTAGTTTTTGTAGAATTCATAACTTACCAATATTATGTAATTAGCGCCGAAGAAGATCAGTCGTTTTTTAAATTTATTTGATTCCAAGTTTAAAGCAGTACCACCACACCCATTTCTGTAGTGAAATTATTGTTTTTCAACAATTGCCCTTCGGTCGGAAAGGTCCACACTTATACAAGAGGCGATCATCTCAGTCCTCAGGGATAGCAACGTATCTGTGTCCAGCTTCGAATATGACAAATACTAAGAGTTACTAACAGGGCTAATATACATTAACAGTCCCTCCCTCAGTCCTATTCGAGTCAGTCAATCACACTTTACAGTTCACTTCCTATAGATCGGGGCGACACCGGTGCTGTATTTTCCGAATCATGATCTACATTCAAGGACCTTTCTTCCCCTTCGGCTATCAGTCCTTCGTACAACGTGGCCTGCCCTTTGTCACTTCAGCTTGCTAATTCTACAACCAATGTCAGAATCTTTGTTCGTCTACGGAGTTCATCATCAAATACGAATTCGGTCGCTGACTGGACTTCTCCTAGCCTTTATCTGACAGTCCTTTATGGTATTCGATTTACAACTAAACATTTGGACTACCCAGAAAACAATAAAATGGCCTATTTTCACCTTGTTTCGTTGCTGTAATTATGATAACCACAAAACACAATTCAGTGTCCACATAGCAACGGTATCTGACGGTACCAAAATTCCGATCAAACAGAAACACATCGTGTCTTATAAACGCATGGGACTTTATCATTTGAGATCGAGTATTGGCTGCAGACGACGAATGTTACGGTGTGCCGTCCAAATAGGGCGATGTTATTGTTTATTTATAAAGTCCAGTCCGCTCGAAGCTTTTTCCGACTCGTCAGTGACAAATTTATATTTGTCGAGCCGCGGAGGAGCGATAGAATCGATATGTCGCAATTTATAGCACGCTCCGTTGATCGATTTTGATGATTCCGAGTTATGGGTGACTGGAATCGGTGAGGGAGGGAATTATAGTACCGAGGATTCGGTTGCGCAAGCGACTAATATCTTGTCGGTTGTTGTTGTTGATTCTTTAATATACGAGCACTAATTGGTTATTTTGGAGAATACTGATTATCGATCAAGCCAATTAAAATTAAACAGCTTAAAATTATGCACATTCATACATACGGCACAAAGAATGAGATGCGTTTAGGAACTTTGAACTGAATCTACACTGTTAAAAATTATTATGGTTATATAATAATTAACCTTGTAGTAATGTCTACTCAAAAAATTGCTGCTTATACTGACATTCTAGGTAAACATAGCGATACCCTGTTCAATTGAGTTTTTTTTTCTATATCCAAATGAAGCTTGACGATAATAATTATGGAGCGGCATTTACTTTTTGCATCACCCGATATCCGCCACCTCTTTATGAATATGCATAAATCTTTCTTCAATATACACAGCTATAGAGTGAGGTGCCAGTACCGATATATTCCGAGCAGTTTTAAAGGCACGTCCAAAGCATTTGAATACAAAAAACTTGCAACCGATATACCATACAAATGATTGCGGAACTTTCATAACCGTTTCTCTATTTAACCACTAAGCTTTAACGAGACAATAATATATTTAAATTATCTTTTAAATGTTAGACCAGGGGGTTATTGTGTCACGCAAGATGAGACTATTGGCATTGCCTTCACTTCATGTGATTTTTCGTGCAAATTTGAACTTTAAAGACGTCGATCAGCTTCTCCGACGATACCTGGCGAATTGTTATTGCGATTGCGAGTTGCTCTTTAGAGTTCAAATTTGCACGAAAAATCACATCGAGGTGATACAGGTCTCGTCTTCAATTAACCAGCAGGTGTGTTTGGAATACAATGTCGGAGTAGGTGCAGCTAAGTCTACCAATTCTGGATACTTGAGGTTGCAGGTGCATTGCTATACGATCGACTTTAATGGAATTATATCGTGTTCCGACAAAATAATGCAGTTGACCTATTACCCTTAAGGGACAATGATTCTTACTTTAGCAGCACTGGTACTAGTTACATCCTTATTGGCCATAGATACAACCAAACATAATGGCACGCATCAGGTTTTTACCGATCTGTGGTCCTGTTTGTAGAAGTTTTAGTTATCATCTGTTGGAATGTACTTAGGACAGGTATGCAGCGAATTAAAAAAATATTTGCGTGTTTTATGCCTTATATGCATTTACATACTTGTTTATACGCTTATACTCGATTTTTTTTCACTATTCTTAGTTCGATGTCCATAATAGCAGTAACAAAATTTAAGAGGCCGCTCAAAGTTCGCATCTCTATCGCTCGCAGACTCCGACATTTTAAATGATTGTACAAGTCTAGGTGGATTTTTGAAATATGTGCTTCAATATATTGTAATTTTACTGTCCACATGTCCACAATGGTGGACAATAAAATCACAAACATTTTAGACATATTTTAATTTTCGTATCACTAGCTTGATAGAGAAAAAGGACGAAAACAATTATTGCCATTTTTTTCTGGTTAGTTAGCGAAAAGTTAATTTGAAAAATGTTATGAATTTTTCCAAGTAGGTAGGTACGTACCTACTTACTTGCCTAGAGCACATAAGTGTCAAATTCAAACACCATGTTTTGCCCATTGTTGCTAAATGTGCAGATGTCCTAAAACTACAGACAGACCCGAAGTTGACATTTTTATAATACGTACAGAAAGATTTAGGGCAATCGACTGTAATGAATTCTGGTTATACGATCGGGACTTTTTCGGAACGAATGCTCTGAATTTCGAACTGGTGACAGATTTTAAATTCTTCCCTTACACTTGTACCTTTGCTTTTTCAGCTGTGTTTGTTTTAATAATGCATGACATGTAATTATTTTCGCTACGAGTCGGACGCAAAAACTGATTCCCGATTTACGACACTCGCCGTCTGCAAGTTAAATTTTGAGTTTGTATAATTCTTCCGCGAATCGAATGTTAATTTGGAACAGTTTATCATATTATTGTTTAGACATGATGTATGCAATATTATTTTATATGACGAGGTTTATGTTTTATTTAAGTAGGTACCTACTTGTCATTTATTTATAAGTGTATCCTTAAAGGATGAAAGTGTAGGATTTTAGTAGCTGTCCCGAGTCCAATTTGAGCGCGTCGATCACTAAAACAAACGAGCCTGTCGTTCACTCGCGACGGCAGCGCCACCTCGATTCCGCGAAACGCGGATTAAATTGGCAAATCTACATTGTAACCGTATAAGGCAACTCGGTGCCCGTGGGTAAAAAAATTCTCAGCCTAAGTAAATACAAATTTCAATTATAATTTTAAACATTTTATTTCATGCCCGATTCTTTATTTAAAAATGGATGGTTGAAGGCGAGCATTTATTTAATGAGATGCGCATACTGATAAGTTTTTCCGGGCGTCGTCGGCGGTGGTCGGCTTTTTCCGCGCGGCGTAACATAGTTTTTGAGGCGCGCACCGCTGAGCGGTCATCGCACATGCGCCCGCGCACGTCGCCCCGTGATTTACGATTCTGCACTTTGCGATTTTAAAATGGTTTTTCACGATCTTCTCGCTTTTAAATCGATAGCCTATAAATCTGGTGCTAAAATGAATGAACTCGAGTTTACTTATACGGTTTTGCTCGTATATTTGCCTTTTAAATTTGACCAAGCTTAAGCTTTTGTTAATAAGATCTTTTATGTGACATGACATTCTTGTTATTGTTGGCGAATTGCATACTGTTTTAATATTCAGTTATTTATAGTTTTTAACTTAGTCACTCAATAAAAATCTATTTGAATGATAAATGAACATCCCGGATCAAACTTGCCATACCAACAAACATTTTATCCATCACCTAAAAGGTTTATTTTGACCGAAAAAGGCCCTCAAAGTTACCATCGGAGTAAACTACCCTAGTTACCCTTTTAAAATGATTGCAAGTCGGTCGAATTTAAATGAATTACCTGTAATTACTTACTTAATTCGTGTGAAGCAGCATTATCTACACGTTGTCAACTGACCGCTTTTTCTTGATTGCCCCCTACTGTAACCGGAATCTAGTCTTTCCTTTCTCTCGTGTTTTTTCTATCCGATTTGGACTGTGTTAATGGGTTTATTGAGAGACCTAATTACACACGACCGGCTGCCTTCTGTTCTGTATTAGTGCTGCAAAACATCTCCACATTTCATATCATTAAAAAAGATACATTTTTGGTAGCTTTTTGCAAATACAAGTATGGCAATGAATATGCATTTCATTATACACATTTGGCAGGTCCGAATTCCATACAACATTGTAATATTCTCTAAATTACAGAATAATAAGTGGTAGAATGATATTTACTCCATAGATATCTCGTTTACCGTGTATATACTTGTATATTCTATTGTATGTTATATATTTTTATGTATTGTTGATGGGTTGAAGAACAGCTGTTAAATTGACCCATCGCATTAACATGTCTCTAAAAATACTTTATTTTGTGCCTATTGAGCGTTGGTTTGTGAGCCTGATTGACAAGCTGAGGGTTCCGGGTTTGATTCCCGGTCGGGGCAAACATTTATTTAGCAGATAATCTACTTTTCGATGTTGGTTTGATGTTTTGTTGTTCCTAACTGAACAATTACTAATATTTATCAACAGAACCAACTTACACTAATAATGCTTACTCACCACAGTCCCATTGCTAACGAATATTCCATCCATCCATCCATTCATTCATTAGTCCTTAGAGGTCCACTGCTGAACATGGGCCTCCCCTAATCGACGCCACTCCGACCGGTCCTGTGCCCTCTCAATCTAGCGGTTTCCCGCT
>DWLO01004189.1:0-10207 GCA_018245335.1 Dalla quadristriga | reverse complement strand
GATTTTAAATGATTGCTAACAAATGTTTAACAGGCGCGTGCACACCATTTAATATTAAGCTAACAATGTTTCACCGGCTAATACGTCCCCGCGTTTGTTAAGGGCAGCCTGGATTTTAAATGATTGCTAACAAATGTTTAACAGGCGCGTGCACACCATTTAATATTAAGCTAAGAATGTTTCACAGGCTAATACGTCCCCGCGTTTGTTAAGGGCAGTCTGGATTTTAAATGATTGCTAACAAATGTTTAACAGGTGCGTACTCACCATTTACTGCTATGCTATTATAGTGTTTCAGTTCAGAGGCGAAAACACAACACCTGCGTTTGCGAAGCGCAGTCTGTCCTTTAAATAATTTCCAATTTATTTTTTACAGGCGCATACACACCTTTTTTATTGTGATGATAATAGCAAACGAGCATGCAGCCCCACCATCCACTGCGGCCTATGACTACTGTGACAATCTTCGAACAGGACGGTCCGAGGGCCTGTTAGATAGTTAGGTAATCCTGAGTATTAGGTGTTAATAGGAATATTAGTATATTAGTAATATTAGTTATAGTTGGTCAGTAAGAAATAGAAATAGAAATTTAATTAGTGAAACTCATTTCATTTGTTCATTGAAATCCTGACCCCTAAACAAGGGAATCCCGAACATAGGGAACTTAGGGGCCAGTGCCTTCCTAAACATAGTTTTGGAACTATTAATTATGCTTAGTATTCGTTTGAAATAGGGCTGTGGGAGTTATATGTTAGTATTATTAGTAATCGATAGATTTTTCGTTTAAATCGTAGTTTTAATGTCAGGTTTCAATGAATAGAGGATACATACGTGTAGCGTAATTGCTGAAATTACACGGTAGGAAACAGTTACAAACAGTCCTATCATTACTGCCAGCATTTATTGCTTTGTTAGTTGTAATGATATGCTGTGGAAAGGATGTCCAGATGCCAGACCACTTTAGAGGACAATTAGAATATGCAATTAGTATCAAGGTTTTTCAAACAATTATTGAAGAGCAAACACTGGACTAGAGACCAGAAAAATGTTTAAAACTTCCGATGTCACGACATTTATAATACCGGTAAGTTGCAGCCAAAGGACACTTAGACAAAGTAGCCTTCACTACTACATGGACGGTAAGCTTTAGCTTTTAACAAAAATTGTCTTTCGACGGTTTTCGTGTTCGGTAACAATCTAAAATTAACCTTACCCACATGAGTTTTACGGCATTTGTATGTAAATTACATTACGAGTTGAACGGGTTTAAGTTGGTTACAGGATATAGGTTCCAGTGGCCACTAGGAACACCGTGTAGCCAGTTGCTCTGTAAACATTAAAAAGTCAAGGCTGCTAAGGCTTTGGCCACGAATTAATCGCTCGTGCGTCTTGCGACCAGGCGACTGGCGATGAGGCCGGCGATGGCTCATGGCGCGCGTTAAATTATTAAAAAAGAAACAAAAAACCTGCGTAAGTTTTGTCAATTTTTATAAAACTTTATTACTTTTACGTTTATATTTTCCACTAGGTACGACAAAAGTAAAGGGAATGTAACGGAGAACAGCAGCAGCGTCCTCTGTGCAGCAACTACCATCTACTGCGATCACCAACCCGCCTGCCCAGCGTGGTGATTATGAGCAAATCCCTGAAATGAAATTATTATAGACTTTTTAACAGTATGATTTTGGTATGATATTGAACAGACACGACACAGCAAATCGTGGGCTAAAACCAGCCCACTGCCATTTGCTTACATTTTAATTTAAAACTAATACAACGTAATAATAGCGATAGCCTGGAAGGAGTTCATTCAGTCCCAAGCCTTTCTATCATTTAGTCTTCAATAGTCTTTAATGTCATAATAAGCTTTACGGCACAATGTTTGCTTAGAGGTTTTTTAAACCTCTGCAAAGGTAGGGATTGAACCGCAACCGGAATTTTATTGTATATTCGGACAGACATTCCAATAAATAAATGACTTTTTTTATGAAACCGGCACTTGGGCAACGCTAGCTTAACACTACAACGTGTTTCAATAATCATAGACGCCTACCTATAGAGTACCTCGGCGAAACAAGAAGCGACAATTTTGTCGATTTGCGTCACTCATTTGTCACTTTTACGTGATGTGAGAACATTGCGTCACTTTTGCAGAGTTCGTTGAAAAAGCTGTCATACCGTGAACAGCGTATGCAGTGTGTGCGAGTTTCGTATTTCTTTACCATAAAAAGATAATGGATAGCCTTTCCAATACACCAAAAATGAGTTATTAGGTACCTACTATACATTGAAGGCGTACCTGCGTAACATATTGAGTAAGACCCGTATGCGATCGCAAGCGAGTAATTTGCGGAAAATATCTATTATTATCTAGCGATAAACGCTTACACACTCACACCCACGCACAAGGATTCCCTGTGTTGTGGATGGTGGACACACACAGAAAACAACACAATGTGACGCCCAAGACCCGAGTACAAACATTTATCTGTCGAATAAATGGCTGCCCCGGCCGGGAATCGAACCCCCCCACATCTCGTCAGACAGGGCTACTGACCAACGCGCCACCGAGTCGTCCATTATATGATATTTGACAGTTTGAAAAATAATGTTCTCCGCGGTTCGGTTCGCTCAGTTATTCTGACCTTCCAAGCTACCATGGTCGCCACGGCGAGTGGCGATCATAACTGACTGATGAGTGAAGCTGCGCCAGCCCGCCCGGCAGTTAGATGGGTGCCCGCTAGTGGCAACATTTCTTGAGCGCTTCAGTGTTTAGACCGGCACGTTAAAAAATCGCTCCTGGTTGTTATCAATAGGTTAAAGTCCTTAAGCCTTGTCGGAGGCTACGGGCGGCCTGAAATACTTCTGACGCAGGGGTTGAACTACCACTTGAGAGTTCAAGCGGTAGTGTTCTAATGTTCTAAAAGGTACAATCTGTAATCTAAAATACTAATACCAAGAATTCTAGCGTGCGGTTCACGTCGCAAAGAGCACTCCCAATGAGGGATGATGTCAGGCCAGTGCGGCTAGTCCCAAAATATCGCTTCAGCCGCTCGTTTCTAGCTGTTATTGGGGAAAGTGCTTTTCAATCTTAAGTTCTTATTATAATTCAGGTCACGTTTTGAGAGACCTCAGCCCGCGTTCGAGGTAAAAAGACCGCGTATTGAGGTGAAAAGACTGTCACGATAAGTGCTAATGGAATGCATAATTTTTGTATTGAAAAAGACTTCGGAAGACGTTTGGAGATGATCAAAATGATAAACGATCTTCAAATCACGACCTACCAGCCTTCGGCTGGTCGATATTATTTTAAACGCACAATTACTATGCTCATCAAATACCTGCGCACAGTGTCTGAAAAAATCGTACTTCGTTACAGGCAGACTGCCGTCGCGTTAGATATTGAAAAGGGACATTAAAACAAATTGAATTTCACGAAGAAAATTAATTCAGGTTGGTTGGTCGTTAACGTTGTGAAACGACAACTATGCCAGCGTGGGTGACGGCATTAGAACACGGGGGACTTTCACGTTAGGTAACCTGAAGGCGGCCAAGTAGAATTTATACCACAACTACATAAAATAACTACATTACGTGTGAACAAGTATCAAAGTCAAGTTTGAGCAAAGCTTCTTTGTCCAAGCAGACTTTGACTGTGTCACCGTGGCTTTAGGAACGAACGCAAAGTAAAAACTAGTATCATGACAGAAAAAGTCGAGTGGAAGCTCACCCATATAAACGTTTACAGGTTTAACCGAAAGTCAGAAGCAATTTCCGCTTTTACACAAGTTTAAATGGAAAACTATCTCCTCGCACAGTTTAAATTAGTGCTTAGCACTTGAACGGTAAGGTATAATATTGTCTAAGTTATAACTTCCGTTTCTGCCGGCTTTAAAGAAAACTTTCTTTTTTTGTAGGTATGTAGACTATCTAAACAAGTCATTTCCGTTTTATGTAAAAGAGTAAAAGCTCTCTCGAGTTGACTCTGTAATTGGCTGAGAAGTTTTTATTTTTACCGCCTGACCTGAGCATGGTTCTTCTTAGGATAAAAAAGGGTTTAAGACAATAGTCCACCACGCTGGCCAAGAGTGGATTAGCAGACTACAGGCTGTAGAGAATATTATAGAGAACTATGAGATATGAAGCAAAGCAAGAGATATTTAATTGCATGTGCAATGGCTTCGGGCCATGTCTAGGTGAAAGATGAAGGGAAAGTAGCAAGCATACAAATCGGTAACCGACTTCGACCACACAGGTGTGTTGATACAGTCGCAGCAAAACTAGATAAACGGAATTTTTGTTTCCACTGCTTATCCAATTTTTAGCCGGTCCTGCTCTGCAACTTTTTGTTAGTCCTGGTCTGCAACTTTTTGCTACCCTGCATACTAGTTGATAATCTGATTCTGTTCATCGGATTTTGTCGCTGACTGTACTTCTCACGCTGAAACGTTCGCAGGTTCTACCTCCAACAAGTGTTCAAGTTTGCGTGAAAAAAGCAAAATTTGCGCGAATGAAAGTGCGGCTAGCAGCCAGCTGGTAATTATAATAAAACCTACGTTTTTAAAATTTCACACTCGAGTAAAATGTAGGTAGTCATTAACTGCCAGCCACTTATTTCGAAATTGATCCCGTCGTAAAATTATCGCACAGCTATATTTAAACCTACATCAAGCGTCGACTCGAGTGTCTAATAAAATTAATGGTGCGTGCATTTATGTGAGAATTATTTACACTAGCTTTATTAGTAAGTAATGATGACGATAAAACGTTATAACTCAATCGCAATGATCGACCTAGTTGGCGGCGATGGGTGCGGTCAGTAGTTACATTGCATGTTAAGTTATTAGTCGCCGTGTGGTGACGGCAGAACAGAATAAATACAACTGTCACCACCCTTCCTCAGACATAATAGTGACTTTGGTATTTAATTAGACTGAAGTCTTTGATTTATTCAAAAAAATGTAGATACCTGCCTTATCTGCCTATGGCGTCTGATCTCAAAACCTATGGATCAGCGTCACAAGTTTTGTTTAGTCGCTCGCGAAGCACGGTCTTATATTGAGTACGTCTCACTGTCCCTGTTGTTGGTTATTAAGTGTGCATGAATTGTAATTGTATCCATTTTAACGCGATGTATGAGCACCCGCCCATATCACATAAAGCTGCTAACGTATGAACTACGATTCCTGAAATTTGCTTTATAACCACAATTTCTGTGGTTATAACCCACTTATCATACTTACCGCTAGAACAATGGACTTCCTGATATACAACAGATGTGCGCGTCTTAATGTCTCTCATAAAATTGCACGTCGTGTGCAGGAAACTGCACTGGATTACATTCAACATTTTCCAAGCAATTACAGCACGTACCTACAAGAAAACCATACATATTTATTTTTATAACTATTCATCGTGATCGGGTGGGTACGATTTAGGTTTTCTTTTCGAGGGTGTCTAGTAGTGTCCGACCGAAACAAGATTTTCAGCCGAACCGAAACCAAAACCGAATCGTGACCTGTTAGTCGGTGTTAGTGATAGTCCGGTTAGTAGGGGTTAGTAATGGTCCTATTCGAAGCTGGGCCCAGATGTGTTGCTAGCCTTGAGGACTAAGGTGCTTGCCTATAGGCAAGACCTTATGTAAGAACATAAGTGTAACCGGCATCCACACCTTTCAGAGTGAAACACAATTGTTGAAAAGCAATAATTTCGCGGTAGAAATCGGTGTGGCGGTGGCACCGCCCCGGGCGAACCGATATAGGTTCTATGTATGGTCCAGTTCTGACCATAGAGGTTTGCAAATACACAAACTGTGATCATAAACATACACATTATAAACGAGGTGTGCTCAATAAGACCAACGAAACTTGTTTGACGGATATAAATATTTACTCGTACACCAAATTAACAGGCTGTTGACAAACAATATTGTGTATTCCCGAACTTGCTTTACTGTGCTTGCAAATCGAATGCATTCAATGGAATGTGGATTTTATGATCGAAGTCAATACTATCCTGGCCTTATTCTGTATTTGTGTTTAGACTTGTAACGAGGGCGCGGTACGATATGTCGCGTTATCTGCGTGGAATCGTACTAGGCCCTAAATTCCCTATGAGATAAAAGATTCCACGCCGAAAACGCGTCACGACAAAACAAGCTCTAAACATAACGTGGTTCCTAAACACGCCATGGTGTGTAATTGAAAATCAGAATTCTGTATCGCCCACGATATTATGTTGTCTATGCAATTTTTTGATTTCACGTGATAAAAGCATCGGTTTTTGTAGTAAACAATTATTCGTCCCCCATCTTCATCTGAAGTAGATTTATTAGACATACTCGTAAATGACTGCTAAATCCTATGTAATTTATGTGGCCTGCTAATATACAGATGTGAGATAGATAGTTGGGACTCTATTACGCAAACGAAAGTCCACGAATTCTCATGAAATTTGGTGTTAGTATTAACGCGGGCGGAACCGCGGGCAAAGGCGAGTTTAAAATAATATCGAGCAACAATATTTTATTTTAAATCTACCTAATTACACAGATATCCAAATATTTCAACTAGCAACACCATCCAGTCACACCGGTAGTACAGACTTAAAACAGGAACGAGCGGAAGGTCTGGATGTTTTTGAATGCATTCAGCCTTCTATCCAATCAGACCCTTTTAAGGTCCCCACTGTGGGGCATTCGTCTTCTTATTGCCTCCTCTTTGGTCCTCGCCGATTGAATCCAATGGTTTTCCGTTAATTGGTCTGTGGTTAATGTCGATCGGCTTCAATGTTCACTAAACAACACACAGCATTCACTTTGTTCAAAAAGTAAAGTGTGCTAAAATTGTACATAGGAGCTATGTTCCCCACATAATCGTAATAATTTCTTTGTAGTTGAAAAAGGGTGACCCCGATAATTTATCGCCCATATCTTTCGGTTAGCCCCGGCTTACCAAACGCGCACCTGATCCTCAACACATATTATTTATTTAACGTATGTATTCTCGTATTTGTTCGTATCTTTATTTGATAAGCACACACTTAGTTATCTTTATACACATTTTTTTTTATGTAGCAGATGTTTAAAATTGCCTTTTTGCTAGTATAATGTATCCATAGTCTGTACGAGCAAATGTCTGCGTGATAAATAATTTTGGTTTTTTCTAACATTGTCTTTGGGTTACGATTAAGATTGTTGTTACGATTGTCATGTCTCGTGACGTCATTCAAAACGCGCGAAAAATGGCGGAGTATATTCAGCTCAAATTTATTCTCGGTTTTAAATAATTAATAATGAAATTGAAACCTTTCCAACATCATTTATATTTTACTATTTTATAACAATGCATACATTGATTTAAAAATATAAAAATCTCTCGACTCATTTTCTTAAGTATAATAGGAGTACCATCAATGTTTTACTGTTAAGTTCCATCTGAATCATGACATTGTAGTAAAGAGTAATCCACCGCCAACCAGTTAATTAAGTCCGCGGCCGTAAATTACTCTAAAAGATAGCGTGGCAACTGATGGGTCAATTTAGATAAACAAGCGCTGCAAAAGGCCCATTGTAGTGCGAAATTGCATCCCGTATGACGTTTTGCAACCCTAATAATGATATTCAGACATATTAGGAGCTGTTATCACCACGCGACCGTGTGGTAATTAAAGTTACGTTAAATTTTGTGAATTTGTGGTAGTTTATCTTTGCTGTGTTTTGAATTTCTAGCAAAGATACTAAATGACATTTGGCCTAGTTTGGAAAGTATTGCGAGAAGTTGACAATTGTCTAGATAAACGACTTTTACAATTTTCGCCTTTAGCTTACCATCAAAACGATCCAAATTGCACTAAACTGCAACTCAACTCCTTGCGCTTAATATTGGACGTATGATTGTCATTGAAACAATTTAAATAAGTAACCGGATGCTGTTAAGCGTTGTTAAGAATTATTTTATAATATAAATGTTAAAGTGTGTTGGTTTGCTAGTTTGTCCTCCCGTCACGCTGCAACAGAGCGACGGATCAACGGTTTTTTTCCATAGAGATAGCTTATGGACAGGAGAGTGACATAGGATTTTTATTCCGGAGAAATGCACGGTTAATGTTGGTTAGATACAGGAATCTTACGCGGGTGGAGCCGCCAAGATTAATTAAAACACATGCAGGTTAATAGCGTTTCGCAAAGCGACGCGATTGGTATCGCATTCATCTGATTTTTCGAGCAAATTTGAACTTTAACTATGAATGAATCAGATGAATGCGATACCAAGCGCATCGGTTTGCGTTACGCAATTCGGCAGCTGATATTATGAAAGCACTGTGTCTAAAAACCTGACATGGAAATCCTGACGTTCGGTGTCACGTTTGGTTTGGTACACGTATGTTACAAAGGTATACACAGAATATTTTACTGTACAAATAAATGTCTCTTTGAAATAAGATCTTGCTTAGTATTTAGAAACTTTCCCTTTGTACAGCTTTGTTCTGTGCGACAAATAAAAATGTAAACGCAAGAAGAGGAATACAAAGAACGTCGTACGCCTAAGCAATCTGTTTTTGCATGAATAAGTAAATATCACGGCGCATAACTTTGCGCCTGTACCCATATTACGTCTCTTCATATCATAATAATGCTCACATGTCAAATAATATGTTCAAAACGTACAGATACATACATACATTATAAACAGATTGGTTCAAGGTTTCATATATTTATTTTATCTCAATGGCTGGCAATTCACAATAATATAAAAATATTTAAAAACAGACTTGAAAACTACAAAGTAATTATAGTAATTTTGTACATGTAATATTTTTTAGTCCGGCCGCCAAACATAGGCTTATTTCAATGAATGAAGCAGCTAGTGCGAAATTTCATGTGTGGCCCAAGCTTCGTAGGGCACGTTATTGAAGATAGATATACAGAATGACAAAGGTTTCAACTCGGAGATCATATCTTTGAAAGAGCCGTAAAATGCTTATTTATTTAGTACACAGTGTATCTCGCATAAAATAGGAAAAGATAAAAGTTGAAACCAATTCCCGATGAAATTCCGATGAAATATCCGATGTTCTAGGCTGATAGTAATTCTATTTGTTTCCTAACATCCTTGATCCCATGTGCCACTGACAAGGCGATGGGACCGTCCTCAAGTGGGCTTTTGTCAGTTGATAAAATAATGATGAAATGTTTATAGGACTAAATTGTATGTAATATGACGCAGTAGTAGGCTAACAAAGGCATCAACTTAACATTCGGTTTCTATGTCAAAGGTTAAAAGTTTTTGTTTTTATGTGATGAGAGTAGCAAAGTCCCACCATCCGATGCCACCCATGTATAGATAGATAGATAAAGAGTATTATATCTATCTATAGTCTATAGAAAGTCTATACACACGAAGTAATTACAGCAACAGCAACAATATACACAGAAGACACAGTACAGTTGTTGTTTTTGTAAATTTTAGGTTTAGTCATTGCGAATAAATGTGTTTTACTTTACTTTACTTTACTTACTTACATATTATTATCGTTTGTAACAGGCATCCACACCTTTCCGACCGGAACCCAATTGATAAAAAACAATTATTCCACGGCAATAATGTGTGTTCCGCCCGGAGCGAACTGTATATACAGGTCCCACCACTTTAACATTTAACATTTCAGAGTCGTAAATTGTTTATTTAAATATGTATACGTACCTCACAAATCCAGAGTCACGTTGCCAATTTTACTGTCAATAAAAATCGAAATATCAACAATAAAAATTGGAAGTAACTCCCGATGAAATTGTTATATCCGCTGTTCTGGGGTGATAAAGTCGTTCTATTTGTTTCATTACATTGTTGTAGATCCCATATGAAGGGGACTATTATTGTGAATACAAAAAAACTAAAAAGGGTGAATACAATTTGTCCGATCGTAATTTGCTAATATAAACATTGTGTAGTTAGTACTCTAAACAGTTGCTAATAAATCATGAAAGAGAGCACTTGTCTTTATATTCACACCGTTCTTACAACTGTGACCCGTATATACACAATTCATAATTTTTATTACCAGCTTTCTCTGTCAAAAACTAGGTACAATATAGCTTTTATTGATTCCATTACAACTACATAGTATTAATAACAATGTGTGGATGTTTTGTTAGTTAGTAAATGTATCATACGTTGTAGGTCTTCAGAAAACACAACACAATCA
>DWLO01004188.1:0-10209 GCA_018245335.1 Dalla quadristriga | reverse complement strand
TTCTTAATATGTACAATATATATATACATAGTATCTGTTATCATATTCAGTATTATATAATATTACATAATATAATAATACATAGAGTACACAGCGCCTCCACCATCTACATCTAATTACTTTAATCCTAAGGCTACCCTAAGGTTGTCTGGAAGAAATCACTTCTGAGCGATAAGACCGCCTTTTGTATATCATATTTTTTGTTTCGTATTGTGTATTTTGTGTGTATCGATAATGAACAACAAATTGTATTATTATTATTCTTACAACGCACTTGGTCAGTTTTTGTTTAAGTTACAGTGTTCCGATTTGAAAAGCAAAATTCTGATTTTGGTGATCTACCAACCCGAAATTCAATGTAGTAATCGACCAGGCAACACTAGTCCCATATCCTACATCAAAGTTGGCGGACCTATATGTATGTACATAACCACACGTGGTATATCTATGTGTGTAAGCTATGTTTTAAAGGTTAACGACACCACTTCAATAATAATCATTGGAATCAGACAAAAGTAGCTCACATGTTGTTATCGTCCTTGACGAACCGGTCGAAGTGACTTTGTTTAGGTAAAGCATTTTTGTTGTTTCTCTTCTAATTTCTATTCTGTTGAAGTCTGAATTGTTAGCAACAAAAGTGTTATCTCTACAACATTTTATTTCACATTGGTATTCAAGTTTTATTGATATCGATTAGCTTTTTTGCCAATAAATTAACTTTTAATCGAATTTATTGTTAGTTATACCGAAAACCTTGGCATCTTGGTATTAAAAAGGAACCTACTTATTTAATAACTTGCTGCACACCACATTCGCGATGAAATATGCATGTGTTAACTTTATCTGTGTAAACTTTTTACAGCTGCATGTAGGTAGGTACCTTAATGAATTGACTGCTTTATGATCATGTCAATACAATACTCATACCATATATTATAGTGAACATGGAATAATGATACGTTAAAGATGTACTCATTAAGATGGGGTACTTTACACTGAACACAAGGTGTCTAAAATAAATAATACTAACTTTATCTACAATCATGTTGAGACACGATCACTAAATGTGTCAAAAAAATCAATAAAAGCACCTAATAATTTACTATAACAAACTATACTAACTACAACAAATCAATGTCATTAGATATAGTTCATATACATCGCGCCTCCGCTAACTACTTCTGAATAATAGTAATAAATAATAATAATAATCTGATTACTATAATTACCCTAAGCTTGTTTGAAAGAAATCGCTTCGTAGTGATCGCCTAGATTGTACGACTGTACGATACGATTGTACATCGTATATTTTGTTTCAAGTCGTGTTTGATCTGCCTATCAATGTTGTACAATTCATTAAATGGTTCACAATATTATTATTATGTACTTATTATATTAGGTAGATATATTACATAATTCAACTGATTTTTGACCTTAAATATGTTTTAGACTCGAAAATTGGATATGAAAAAAAGAATAAATAAAATATTCATACTAATGAAAACAGCGTAGCAATAGCATATAATTTAAAAGTTTGGCACGAATGTATCGAAAAACTATCGGAATATCAAGATCACCGGAATGCTGAACAAGATATGAGAATGAAAAAAATATCCACCTAAGAAAAAACAAGAACGTGAAATTAAGTCAGCGATATATTCGAAGTTCTTTAAGGAAAGCCCGAGACTCGCATCACTCTTTGCAATTAATAAACTGGATCAAAAGCCGCCGGTTCTGAAATGGCGTTTAAATCAGATAATCAGAGGGCCGCCACTGCGATGAAATTTTATTACGGTTCCCATAACGTAGCTTGAGTGATCCCGTAATTACGCACAATATCAATGAAAATCTCTGTCGCATTTATCACAATGATGTAGGGAAGGAACGCCTCTTCGCAAAATAATTTAAAAGAAAATGTCACAGAGAATGTTTGCACTTATGTAGTTATTAACCGACTGCTTTACTACCACAAGTGCCAACTGCACCGTGAGATGGGCACTCAAAACAATGACTTGGTTGTCCTTTTTCTTGAAATGGGAACTATATGTAAACTTTTATAATAAAAGTTTGAATAGAAATGTAGAGCAAGATAAAATCTGTTATATTAGTTTTGTATAATGTGGGTAGGACGTTGGAAGTAGGAGGCGTCGATTGATAAAAACCGGTTCAGTACATTTTTTTAGATACTTTAGATTACTTTACTACTTTATTACTTTAGATTGCTCATTGGCAATATCTACTGAAACGGCATAGGTGTAAGTCCATTAAGGATTAGGGTAGGCCTCCAGTAGTGGACTTTTAAAGGCTACTGGATGGATGGAATGGAAGCTTGGTAGCTATTCGTTGTTGTTAATATTTACCCATTTTGCCTTTGTATTACGATGAATTTACGCAGAGTTATGGGTTATACAATAAAATTGTTTTATTATGATAGATCTAGGGACAAAACAGATACAAATTAACAAAGGCGGCTTTCGCATTTATCGTACTGTCCGCTAAGGCACAAGTTATTCTAGTTCTACTTTGCATTTACAAAAAGACAACGACGTGAGTAATATAACTACATTTGATAGACTATTGGCACGCTGTAACACAGCAACAATCTAATATTTAAATATAATGTAAAGATTTAATGGATCCTAATGGAACATTCCTTCTATGTTTGATAAACTAGAATTTTCCAAGTGGATTAGGAATTGATGTTTTAAATAAGATGTTTCGTCATCTGGGTGACTTCATTAATTTTATTCAGTAATTAATTATGAATTACTAGGTATTGCCAGTGACATCGTCTGCGTTAAATGTATGATGTTTTTAAGTGCCAAATGTCACTACATGGTTCTAAATGGTGACTGTACGTCACGAAAAAGTAAGTTTGTTGATCAAACTACCAATACCTATTGCATTAGCAACAGGCAAAAAAGTAACTAAGTGTTACAGAAACACACTAATGAAAAACGAGGGATATTTGCAGACGATAGGTATCTAAGAACAAGTCTGTATTACGTTGTGGTTGTGTTGACAGAAACTTTATCTCATACGTTGCGGCTATTAAATTTCGCGGAAACAATTGACGCTCAGTAGGCCGTAAATCACAAAAGTCAATTTGCGTATATATTAATCACGAAAGGGTAAAGGTGAATGAGATGACAGACCACCGCAACGGTAGCCTTTACTAAACCGATTTATAAAATGCAGTTTTTGCCAGTTCCTGAATATTAGATCGCTTATCCGACTTTTCTGTCGCGATTAGACTTTTTACCCGGCTGCGTCAGGAGGGTAATTTTTGGGTGTTTGTATGTTCCTTTGAATATTCTAAACATAGAAACATGGTTCACCTAAACGTATGATTGATAAATGTGATTTTAATGAAAACCTGCTTATAAATTAAAATTTCAGACGATTTTCAATAATGATATCAATAAAATACCTTTCAAGACATGAAGAATCGCTTTTGTCACCTTATTTAAAGTGTATAATATAATTTTTACTTGTGTAAAATAAAGAATGAAAGTAGAATCCGTACATCTATGGACCTGTAATGGACGTGAGAAGTATTCACTATACCTCCGTGACCCACTTCAGACCGAATTAAGTTGTATTTACCAAAATGGAAATGTAATGGTAACTTATGTATGACTCATATATGGTACATGGGTGTAATGCTAAAATGGAAAGAAGTTGTTTACATTTCAGTGGGGATTATATTTTTTCGTATTTATTAGCAAATCAAATCGGAGTTAAATTGTACCCAAAGTACCTATGCATTTTCATGGAATTGGCTTTTAATTTTTAATTGACCCCTACTTAAAATGATAAGGCATCCTACTGTGCTCAAATTGGCTGTATTTATTCGCTTTGACTACTTTCGCAACATAAAAAAGAGTGTTCTCCATTAACTGTTTAGTCCGGCGCTGTCATTAGCGTATTTAGGCCTATTTAAATATTCATTTAATTTAAAGAATGGACGCATCCTTATCTGTGTTTTTATGTCGAAGAGTTTTAAGGTCAAAGCGGTCGTGAAAACTTAATATGTTTTCTGTATAATTATACACTCGGTTAATGTAATATTTAACATCCGTAATGACGGTGTTCGCTTTCAATTTTGAACACATAGTAAGTGATTGTCTTGTCGGGATCGAACGCCGTGTCCATAATGAGATCGATATTTCTGAGTTATGGCGTAATGAAAATATATTGAATGGTTTACCTTTTTAATATGCGTGTACGATGAGTTGGTATAAAGCGTAACCCGCCTATGCGCTTTGCGCGTCGGCTCACGTACCTTTCGGTAGTTATGGTAAATTTGTCGCTGTTTTCCTACTGCAGAACTGTTTTTTGTTTTCATATCTGCATTAATTTTTACAAGACTGTGCACGCAGCTCCGCCCGCTAAAAGTCGTTTTTCCGCACAAACATTCATGCCCTATTAAATCCCCTTTGGGGTTGAGTTTTCTTATTCATATATTTATTGCATTCCATTATATTTGTAATCATGGACCCTGTAGGGCACAGCAAATTAGAGGAGGACGTTTTGTTGCATGAATGTGGTTTTTGGAAGTTCAAGCTAAGTAGGGTACGACAAGTGGACTGTTTAATACTGTGAACAACTGTTTAGTGAACTGCAATTCAGTAATGGTTACATTATTATGCTCTCCTTCAGGGCCAGCGACGCATTGGCGGCACGTCTGGTGTTGCTAGTGTCCATAGGCCGCGGTGAGAATGTCGGGAAATGGATATAAGTGCGAGCCGTCATAACGTAACGTAACTATGGCTGTCGAGGGGGTTTTAGTGGGTAAAAATCTCAAATAACCCGGCTTCTCCCCCTAGAGAGGTCAGGTATCTTTTGAAGATTTCCTCCCCGTAACAAAAAAAAAAAAAGGTTCACCCTGAACCATCTCTCCTTGACGCAAGCATTTCAACCATTGCTTTAATTGGACATAAATGGTAGAAAAACTCGGGGCGCTGCGAATTTTAAGCAGGTGAATAATTGGCCCACAACACGTATTCCTGACACTCATTTTTCATAAATAATGAATTAGCTCGCTTCTTAAGAGACCTCTCACATTTCGCTTCTATCCTGCTCGCACATTTTAACATTTTCAACGATTGTAAAAGTCTAGGTAGAAGGAGCGCGGGAAGTTTTTGAAGGGGGCGGTCGTGTATTTTTTGTTTGGCTTGCGTTGGATAGTTTTTAGTTGTCGTAGTGCGGTTGGATTGTTGTATTATTGTGGTTTTTATTTTTAATATTGTGCACTGGTTTGGTCTTCTTCTTTCGGGTTGCTTTCCGAGGGAGGAGGAGTGCAGGGTTGGAGGGAGGGGCTGCGGCAGTGCGCTGGTCTGGTTGCGCTGCAATAGTTGAGGATTGTTAGATGTAGGCCGGGCGAGGGAAGCACGACTGCCCTTTCTTTAGAGTTTCCCGAGCGTCTCCAAAGTAAAATTAATTTCATTTCGTTTCAATATATAACTCAAACTTGACACTGACAAATGCACAAAACGTACGGCGCTATATTAAAGAAAAGAAAAAAAACAGTCTAGGTAGACTCTTTACAATAAAATTACGGCCAATTTATTGTTCGTATCTCTATCAAAAACTAGGTATATGAAAATTAAAATATCTCTAAAATGTCCGTAATTTTATTGTCTACGATGATATTGTAGCACATATTTTTTCAAAAGTACACCTAGACTTTTACAATGTTAGAAAAAATAGACTTTGAAAATGTTAGAATGTGAGACAGATTCGAAATGTAATAGTCCTCTTAAGGACGACAGTCTTTTTGCCCGCGACTGCTGTACCGATGTGTGAACGTATCGTAGCATGAAGCCCGATAATTGGCATCATTAAATTACTTATACTTTATTGACTTTCAACGTGTCACAACATCTGTTCGGTCCGCGGTCCGGTTACTAATAAGCAATTTTTTGTGGTTTATGAAATAATCAAAATATAAGATCTGTGTCGGAATTCGGAACACCGACAACTTTGTTCTGTGAAATTATTATATCTCTTACTAGTTGTCCTCTGATTAAAAAACAGTGAGAATTGTTCTCTGTTGTTGCTCTTGTTCGATTGTAAATATTAGTAAGTAGGTATAATGATATATTATTGTAAGAATTATATAATAATTGCAGCCATACACCAAATAAAAAGTGTAGTTTTGTCTATGACAGGTCGCTGTTATCTTTGGTTCCGTCATAAGACCGTTTCTCTCTGCATCAAGAAGCACGTTATTACTCATCACAATTCAGCTCATTAATTACAATCTTAGAAATGTCACGTACCCAAAAGTTGTCTGGAAGAGATCTCGGCCCCGCTAGGCTAGGCCTTTGGGCCTAGGTAAAACCGCCTTTTGTGTAACTTCTACTGAGTTCATTTAACTGTATTTCTCTTTTTTGGTGCACAATAAATAAAGAATATTTGTATTGTTATGTGATTACGCTAGGCTACCTTATTTTATCTTACTCCCATCTCTTGTTGATGCCAAATCGCCCGTGCGTTGCTTGTCAGATTAGCATAGCAACAGTTTTAGCTCATATTTTTTGTTTATTCAACTTCTATTCGAGCAAGCAATGTACCAAAGATTAATGTAATTAGACTAAGAATGCGGAAATTTATCGCGTAAAAAAGTACGGTCGCGAAACTACGGGTAAGTAGGTAGGTACGCCTGTTTTAATGACTATTTTTATGTATTTACTTATAGGTTGAAGGAATGATAAGCAGTTGGTTAAAGTCTACATATTTTTATCTTTATATTATTATCATTATTAACTCTTTATTGAAGACAATATAAAATACACTGGATTTAACAAAAAATACTTAATTTCTAATGTACAAGGGCGGTCTTTCGCTAAGCAGCGATATCTTCCAGAAAATTTGATTTTGATTACAACTTTGAATCAAAACCAGTACTAAGTACATACATGTAAAAAGTAAAAATTATTCATCAGTATTTACTGATTACTATGTTAATATGTTTGTTTTACAGCTGAGGTGTCTCAGTATCCAAGACAAGACCCTGTTGTGGTTTATATGGATACTTAATATTAACCAAGATGTTAAGTTTCTTATACATATATTTAAAAAAAAAAGTGTAATAAGCAAAAACAAAGACTGGAAGTGTAATTGAGAACAATAAACTGTTCCAAAAACACACAGTAGATATGAGAAAAAGTCCTCCTAAATCTAGTCCGATAATTTAAATTGCACTGTAAGTAAATTTCGTAGGTAGGTATGTTGCTAAATTTATTTAAACAGTATCCAGATTTTCGATTAAGATGCCTTTTTTTTAACTTTACCTTACATAACAAATGACCGTTAAAATTGACATTTAACAATTTTACGGTATCCTGCCGTTTTTATTAGTGTCCATAAATTCACAATTCCACCGATGATGCAAAGCCAATGGTCACTTATAAGAGCAATAAAACTAACTAATTATAAATGCATTGAATTTGGCATTCTTATGTTTTTGTTAACAACAAAAATATTTGCTCCCGATACCATAAAGGGCACAATGCGATAAATTATACAAAATAAGTGAATGGTACTCACTAATTATGATCTAAGCTCTAGAACCACTAAAGTAATTTCTACTAAGTACCCTAGGGTAGTAGGGTAGGTTTAGTAGATAGTACTTTTGTAGCGTGAAAATAAGGAGAAATAAAAAAAAAATTCGTCTAATTATATCGTATTTTTAAAAAAGCTTAAGTTTTCCCAAAATACTTGAAGTGTATTACTTAGTGAAAAAAAAAATAAAAAAATAAACGCCTCACAGAACAGGGGGTGTTTCCCAGAATATGAGTCTTATAACAGACTATTACAGGATGTGTTTTTTTTTACAAAACATCGGGTTCGATTTCCGGCTAGGAACATGCTTTTTCCAAAAATGTAACGGTGCACCGAGACCTATACTGAAATGTTATAATAATATAGGCTTAACCACCTATTGTTACAAATATCATGCAATAAAATATGAATAAGACTCTTTTCAGCGTTTTTCAATATTGCTGTTCAAGAGTATCCACATATTTGGTAAGCTTGTGAATCTCTTTTTTACTTCACTTCTCGTGTGATGCATAGTAATTTAACGCTGACATCTGGTAGCAAAATTACAGCTTTTTAACCGAAAAACCAACAAGGGCTGTGCAACTTTTCTCAATTATTGATTGACAGGCTGCCCATTTAAACGGCTCATTGTGACTATGTGGGAAAATTAATGGTCAGAATTTTAAAACACAGGAAAAAATATGAGTTCGTGTATTTCACGTCCAATAATTAAGTACTTGCCTGGAATTTATAATTTAAGTTTTGATATGTCAGGGAAAACGATATTGAATAATTTTTTAATTCCATACTTTCCTCGTAGCTCTGACAGCTTAACTTAGTGACTGCTTTGAGCGACGGTTGAAATTAAATAACTACATAATTATCCGTTTTCAACGAGATTATTCAATTAATAATCCGTATCGGTAACATACGGTATTATTAAGCATGAATAATTACAATTAGCAAGAAAAAAAGAATTAAAATAATTTTATTAGGTTCAAATGTTGCAACAAAACTAAAAAATGGTACATAGTACATGCATAGTTTGTTGAAAAGTTTGTAAGTATTTAAACAAAAGCAGTGACTTATGACCCTCGTATTGGCGGAGTAAAATTGAAATCATAAGTATAAATGCATCACGAAACTTCAGAACGAGAAGTAATCGATTACTAAACGGGCTCATGTTCAAACAAGGCATCGTGTTCAAGACTGTTTTGGCGTTCGGCGGATGATTTATGAAGTGGAACAGAAGTGGTCGAGAAGTCAATAAAAAGATGCATTTCAAGATACCTGTGATTAACTGCAGATGCGCAAAACAATGCGTTCCGAGCTTATAGGTCCGTATTCATTCGTAATGCAACATTGTGCTTTAAAAACCAAGTCAAAGCCCACTATCTCCAATTTCAACTCTAACCTATTTTCTTTATTTCCTCTTCTATGCACTTCGCGCTAACTTGTGTTTTTCATTATCTTTGATTCACTATTTATTCGATTTAAAATTATTCCACAAAAAATTACAAGAAATTAAGGCTTTTATACGTGTTTGCGACCACTCCTCACCTTACGGTTTTCAGAAAGAAATCGCTAGTTGGCGATAAGACACCTTTTGTACATCTATCGTAAGTTTTTTTGTAACACTGTTGTATAATTTTTATGGTGCAATAAGTGAACTTACGTTTTTTCCTGTTGTGACGATTCTCAAGTGTATGTAATTACCTTTTGATGAAATAACAGTATTTATTCTGATTCTGATTCTAGAGGTAACGCGGTTGTCAAAGAAGATTTGTCAGTCCTCTGGACTGCGGTCAATAATGGCCCACTGAAGTTATTTTGAGACCGCGTTTTGATATTTTATTTGAATTAGTTCGAAGTTAGTTTTTACCTAGAATTTTTCCGGCATAATTAATGAACTTAGGCAACTGTGTGACAATCATTGACGGAGCTGTTCACATAATTTCAATCGAACGTTTGATTTTAAAATATGAATAATACGGGTTTTAAAGTTCTCCATAACTATCTCAACGTGATGCCTGCCAACCATCACGAGGTAATCGTGGTGGATTATGGCTTCTTAGTTTGAGAGGAGAGCTGTACTCAGATCAGTTTCCAGTTTAAATAAATACTATGAACCCTACATGCCATGCATCTAATTAAAAGAAAAACGTAAATTTTATTTATTCCTTGCTTAAATATAAATCACTCTGATAAATCACTTCTTTTAATGATGAAGTATGTTCAAATCGAATAATGGCCTGGCCTTTTTCGCATCCGTTTTATTCAATAATTACTTCTATACTTTTTTAATCAAAATGTATGGGTCAACCACATGCTCTACCGTTCAGTTATTTTCGATAAGGTCATAAGCTTAACAGAATAACTGATATTTACATTTACACGGCTATGCTATGCTATCTGTATTTATTGGTTGCAAATTTGATACTTTAACGACGCCGAACGACGTCTTTAAAGTTAAAATTTGCACGAAAAATCATATGAATACGATACCCGGCATCGCTTTGCGTTACACAATTAACCTGCATTGTAAACAATGTGCGTTTAACAGACGCGCTGTTACCAGCGGCCGCCATCCATCCATCCATCCATCCATCAGCCTTTAGAGGTCCACTGCTGGACATAGGCCTCCCCTAATCGACGCCACTC
>DWLO01004187.1:0-10210 GCA_018245335.1 Dalla quadristriga | reverse complement strand
GACAAAAGATTCCGTTCAAACGCGTCATGTCTTATCACGCTCTAAACATAACGTGGTTCCAAAACACGCCATGGTGTGGAATTAAAAAAACAGAATTCTGTATCGCCAACGACAGGTTGTCTTTGCCATTTTTTTATTTCACGTGATTCGTTCATAAATCTGAGTCGGAAAATAATCCGTTCTTGTAGTTTCAATTATTTGTCTCCAATCTTCGAAAGATATTAGAAATAAATGACTGCCAAATCCTATTTAATAATATTTTCGTTTAATTTTAAATTCAGGAACCCTAAAAATGTATTACACACCTCAGCGTGTTTAGAATTTGACATTGCGGTACGGAATTCGATTCCACGCAGATAACGCGACATATCGTAACGCGCCCTCGTTACGAGGCGTGTCACAAATAATAATAATATTCATAATAGCCCTGAACTGATTAAATAAAGTATATTATTCATATTACTTTACTTACTTTATTCATATTATAACAGACGTAGTAATCGAGATGATTACTTAAAATATTTTTTTTAATGAAAACAGCTAATACGCAATTTTCATTTTTACTTGTCATTCCTTGTAAATATATTTAGATAATATTTCAAAATCGATCCAATCGTTATTCGTCCCAAAACATCGAAAACGAGGTTAGCAACTTTTGAAACCGAAGCTTCCTTATTCTCTATCTACCGTACGTTCTGGTTCAATGAAACCGGTTTTCAATTTGTAGACAGAAGTAGGTTAATAGGACAACTCTTTCAGCATGTAAACTTGCGAATTACCAATTTCTCTTGACTTTTATTTCAAGCTTAAAATTGAATCAACTTAGCAGGCCTTAAACGTAATCAACATCGTCATTACTACGTGTTACTAATTCTATTGATTCTGTGATATTAATGATATGATCAAAAATAAAATGGAATAGGTATATACTTATATGCCACTTAAATATAATCAACCGTTTTTAGAATTTGTATTTGTCCGTCTGTCTGTCTGCGTAATTATGTCTCGAATAGGCTCCCAAAACCGCTGAAAGGATAATGATGAAATTTTCAGGGATTGTAGAGGGTACACTCACTTACTCTGGAAGAGATCGCTGCCTATCGATAAGCCGGTGTAAATTCTACTCAGTTTTTTTACTGTATTTTTTAAATATTTATTGTAATAAAATTTGTATTGTATTGTACTTATGGAAAGGCTCTTCTTTATGTTCTTAAAGGCTTATGAAGTCTGCCACCTCACATTTGGCCAACGTGGTGGGCTATTGTAAAGGCAGGTCTGACGGAGAGAGCTAAGACCCGTGCCCTACAGTGAGCCGCGACGTACAATACAAACATGACTCTTGTTTGTTGGAGACAAATAAAACATGTCATGAATGTTGTCATAAAACTCACTGTTTTTCTTTACAATGAGTGTTAAATAAACACACACGTATACTCGACTTTCTCCACAACTTGGAATTAACATCACAGCTGTCATGGAAGTAAATTATTTTGTACCCACCTCGACTGTGTTTACTTACATGCGTGAAAAAAATTCACGGTCCAAAACCCTTCGTGTATTATGCTGTTAAATATTCATGTCCATATCTCATGCGTCTGGCAACACTGTAACCTCGTTTGACCGTCTTTTAACTGGTCATGGAGCGTCAAAGTTTATGGTTTATTTTTCACGTGAACTAAGTAGATGATGGTATTGCAGCGATCCTGATTGACCAGTGCTGCCTATGGATGCGTTGAAGACCTGGAAAAGGAGTAAAGTACTATCGCTGGTAGTATAGGTTAGTACAATAATTAGTATTGTTAGTTCATGATGAACAAAATCAATCCATAATCTACATTTGCGGCAAAAATGATCGCGAAAACGGAAATATTGATGACTTTTATGGAGTCTTGTTGTTATGGATAAAGTCTTAACCTTGTCAAATGATGGAAGGGATCGCATGTCTGACAATATAATTCATGTTGCTATTTTCAAGCTGTTGAATGTACGCGTCTTGTATGCACATTATCAAGTACACACAAGACGCGTACACTCTCAGCCACTCATTATTTACCATCGCGCTCCCTAGGCGTACAAAAGTAACAAAAACCCGCAAAAGTTTGACCTAATAAATCAACATAGTATTCGGCTCGAAAAGGCTCCGGCGTCCGGCTCACCGGAAAAGAGCATGCAGCTCGCGACATAATATGTAGGGAGTATCGATTTGACAACCATACCTACAATTTAAGAAATTTAACAGTTCAGGAGTTAAAGTGGACTTGGCTGGAAGTGCTCACGATCCACTTATTATATTCAACAATCAGTGTTCGTTCCACCGGTGCCAGCCAGTCAGTGGATTGGGCAATTAATATGCATGTTAAACACGAAGCGAAGTTCCTAACACTTAGGATACAGTCTGTCTTTAAGTTTATCAATGTAAACATAAACATAAACTTCGGTAATCTGTAAGTAAATCAGGCGTCGGTGTTCGTAAACAAGCGTAATCCGAGCTACGTGCTGTGACATTAATCAGCATCTCATTGGCTTAGATAAGGTTCATGAAGGCTCAGGGCTTTTTTCTCTTGCATTTTATGGCTTCAAGACAGCTGGTCTTACGCTGAAATAGTACTGATAACAGAAGGCTTTGAAGCGCTCATATCAGCGCGGTTTGAGCTTATTGTAACTGTTATAGAAACCAGTGGCCCGGCCATGGTGGTTGAGTTGGTGATTTTCCACAAGTGGACTTACATGTAGGTATGATCTAAGGTAATAACTAACTTACAAAATGATCACAACATTGAACGCAAACCTATAAACTGATGAATGTTAATAAATCTATAAACAAGATTATCTCGATATTTTGTGGTGTTATAACAATTGATGGAACTGTCATTGAGTCCTTAAAACTACGACCAAAAACATAATATTTCAAGATGTTTGTTTAAAAAGAGTCATAATAAAATTTAGGACACTAGAGCAAAGCTTAATACGATTAAACTCGTAAAATTCGCAAAAAATTATATCGAATTGGGCAAGATTTCTAAAGATACAATACAAACACTGTATTGTACACGACAACACACAGGTGTTGTACAAGACCGCCTGTTGTATACAGATACAACAGGCGGTCTTAGCGCTGAGAACGATCTCTTTCTGACAACCTTAAGCGCGGAGAATTTATATGAAAGAGGGATGGGTAGTGGTGTAATAAAAATCAAGTGGTTACGAGTATGAACGCAATGTTCATGTGCATGGGAAGTATAACTAAACCAAAAAATGATACACACAATATAATACACAAATGATACAATATAAACACAGGATCAAAGAAAAAAGAATACATTATAGGGAGACAACAATTTAAAATCAGTGCAAGGAAAAAGAGAAAGAGTCTTCTCTTTTTCCTATCCTTTTCTCAACTCCTTTATGAGGCAAGAAAAAATGCATTATTTGGCGATTAGTCAAGAGACTAATCGCCAAATAATGAAGTGGCATGAGAGAGGAAGTGGCAAAGTGAAATTTCACAGATCTGCAGCAGGGGCACTCAAGGATTTTTTAATGAAGTTACGAGTGTGTGTTCTAAAGAGTTCCGAAAATACAAAACCTAGTCTTTCGCTAGTGTGTATCCAGCTTTACCACTCCTATTCGTCTTGGGTTGCTTCGCTTTTTCTGGGGCGGCCACAATTTGTACACAGATTTGTCCTGATTTGGGCTTTTCCCTGTTTACGTTATTTCTATACAGATGAACGTTGGAAATTTATTTATTTACGTATTAAGAGTTTTCTTTAGGGAATCTCTTGAGAGCTAAGAGAAATTTTAGTCGGTTGTTTGAAATATTCACTTCCGAAGGTTACTTAAAATATACCTACAAATACCGTCCTTATATTAAACTCGTAATATATCTGACGATAACTCCTTGACCGGTTGTATAGGAACTCTTGGATATGATTTCCTACCAGGCAGACATTTATGTGTATGTTCCCGGGTTTTGGTAGTTATTTGTGATGTCTAGTGTGTTTTCATTCCACTCGCAATACAGTAAATTTTATTGCGGGATGCATGAGTGTGTAAGTTGTATTAGTATATGTACTGCCGAAGCAAGTACTTAGTATATTAATATATATTAATGTGTTATTATTAGTATGGTTATATAATATTAATTTATTGGATGGTTGTTTTGGTATTTGGTACCTACTCAAAAACGCAAAAGTAATAATAGGAAATTACGAGACGGGGCGGATTCTTGGAAATTTGTCGTGGAGAAAGCTTGAACCCTGGAAGTATGCCCACAGAGTTTAATGTTTATTTAGAAAGCCGAATTTTACACGGGTGGGAGCTGTGGGCAAAGTCTAGTTTTAAGGTACATTGATGCCAAATATCTACCTATTCGTAAGACTCGCCCTTGTCTATGAATTAGACACATCGGCTAGACAGCGATGAAATTACTTCCTGTATGTAAATTGTGAGATGGATATACTGAGCAAGTTCTGAAATTAATGAAGGTAGCGCCAAAAACAGCTTTTTTAAAAAATTAAACTTCTTTCTAGTTATGATTATTGACAATGTTTTAAAAATAATTCCGTGCACTTATGGTGGCAAGGAGAAAAGTAAATAAGCCTACCTTAATTAATTACCTTAATTTTTACGTTATCATGTATTCCATCTTATGCAGTTCGAGATGATAATATATAGTCAAGAAACATATACCTTAGAATTAAGTTCATGTAATATATAAAATTTTAAGAAATAATCGGAATAAAAAATCAATCAAATTACCAATGCATCCCTTTAAATAACTTTGTACATGACTTTTGTTAAAAATTCTCATCCGATATTTCATTCTCGACCACACTAATAAGAATTCTCTATTCTACCACGTTCCCTTCCCGAATCTTTTTTACTATGTCAAAGAGTATTAATACTCTTTAATTACATAACAACCACGAATAAAATGTTTTGAATATTATTATTGAATTCCCTTTTATTCAATCTAACAAGCAACAAAAATATCAATGTAACATTGTTATCTTACCGCCTGTTACACAGTGGCAGGGCTCAGGGCACGTCATCCTCATGTCAACCTAATGCCCTAATAATTTTTGTGTACAGTACATATCCCTTATCACCGCTTTGTTTGTTGAGTGTGTTTAATTTTCTTTTCCCTGGGTAATACAGCATAATCAGAAAGGTTGTGTATCTACTTATGTGATGGGACACATAGGAATTAAGGCCTTTTCATACAGTTATTCTGACCAAAGTAGTGCTGATATTATATATATCAATCAATTATATATATCAAGCTAGCCAATCATATCCAAGCTTCCGCATGCGTTTTAAAGCCTCAAATGTAACGTAAGTTGTTTCGATACTTTGTAAGCCCAAGCAGTACAGCAATTCGGAAAAATCGATGCTGGATGCTGGCTCTGGACTTTTATTACGTAGCGAGAATTCCCTTAGAACTCCGCAATCAAAGGTTAAAATCTACGAGGCCGGTTTCAAACAAAAGGGTAGCAAAGTTAAATGGGAGCTATTTTATCTGTGAGACCAGAGCGGTAATGTGAGGGCTACAAATTGAATAATTATTCCCGGGTATATTGTCTCTTGGAACGTCGATAATCACGCAGTTGACCCGAATCCTTTGTTTGGCACCATCCGGCCAAATGGCTCATAACCCGCGGCTAGCAATAACCTGTCTAGGAACTGCTGACATTCACTGAATACGAAAGCTATAAAAACATTCATTGTTTTAAAATCAAGTATTCAATAAATAATAGCGATTAAGTGATGATAGCTTAGTGGTTAAGACTTTGTCTCCCACTCGGGGGGTCTGGCTATGACTTTTGTGGAGGAATATCGTGAGGAAATCTGCATGTCTGAGAGTTCTCCATAATGTTCTCAAAGGCGTGTGAAGTCTGCCAATCTGCACTTGGCCCGCGTGGTTGACTAGACCTTACCCTTCTCATCCTAAGACGAGACCCGTGCTCAGTGATGGGCCGGTGATGATGATGAACCAATAAATACATAATTATATCTACTCTTCCCCATAAACATATCTGATCCTGTGTGTGATACACCTCTGTTACATAATTCAACGAGATATATTTGTCAGTATATCGGGCTTATGTTATGTATGAATAATGACATTTACGCTATACGTATCTGACGGTATTTTATCATTATTTCTATTTATGGCGTCGTGATCACATAATAACTTTTTATGACGTATAAATCCGGGCAATTCGTCATATATAAAGCAACTGTTTTACTTCAGCAGAAACAGACGGATATAAAATAAGCTTTCTGCTTTGACCTAATGGATGTAGCCAATTTATTTTACGGACTGCCAGAGTGAAAGTAATGTGATATTAAATTGTGTTCAAAACTTGGAAAATTGCATGCTAATTCGAATGCCACATGCATTCATACCAGGCCTGTGCAGTATTGGACAACCTCATTTCATTTAGGTAATCTTGACTAAACATCAGCCCGTGGGAAATGACGGCCTTAGGAGATAACTCTTAAGCCTGGGTAATATCCAAATACGACACGCACGAGACGGTTTGGGACAAAAGAATCAAAAGTTTTTGTTGGAAATGTTATGTTACTTTCTAAGAAATTCGTCGCCAAGCGCCCAATTTCATTAAAGGGAAAAATAGTTAGGAAAGGTCCAACTTTAGAGATTTTTATCATGTTCTTTGGATGCCTTTCTTTACTTTGTTCTGAGATATTCCCGAAGCGCTAGTATGACGTGGTTCTCGGAAAATACGCAAGTGCTTTTCTTTAAATTTGGCTACCATTTATTTCTTGATTCGAATGTTGGGTGTTTTATTTATAGGCAGCAATATTGACTCAAAACTTATTTATTTTGCCTAGTTCTTAGAAAAGTTTTCAGATATGATTTTTATTCCATAATATATTAATAATAGTAACAATACTGGTAGCAAGCAGTATTGAATATTAGATCGTAATTACGAGTATGTTCTCAATTGCAATTATGTAAGATAGATTAATTGAACTTATCTAGTATTATTTAGTTTGTCTCGTGCTATTCCATAATAACATTTTCAATATTTAACATAATATGTGTTCGGTCCATAGACTATTAGCATACTTGTTGACTGACGTAAATAATATAATAAAATAATTTATTTGTAATGGTTCTCCAATTTAGATGTTTAATAACGTTATAAAGCAACATTACATTTGTTAAAATATATTTTGATACAATTCTTTAGATGCTGTAAATGCTCCCACATTGGTCTTCTATCATGTTGCATAACATCGTATAACATTTTATAAAAGAACAAAGTGGAACATTCTTTTAACATTTCTTGAAGCGCAACGTATTAAACCGCACCCTGAAACACCAGGAGGATTGCGAGTCCGTTGTCAGCCGTGAACGATCCTTTATTCACTTCTTGAAGCGCCCCTAATTATACCGCACACGAAGTCACATGTCGGGTCACGTGTCGCGTGTCTGCGCGGAAAGGACGATATTATCGGTAGACGAGTTCCATGAATCAATGGGATCTGGATGAAATTTCAATCTTAGACGAGAGCTACGACGATAGAGAAAGTAGTTTGGTGGGATAAGCTTGCCCTGTTCCACGGAGCTTTGCTAAAATTTTTCGAACATTAAACTTTGCTCGTATTTCAGTTAGTAGCTTTAAATTATGATAAAGAAACTTATGAATAAGCTTCCGTATTTGCACAATATTTTCATCCTTTCAACAAGGGAAAATTTCAAGGGCGCTCAGTAATAATAGGTTTACAATTTCTTGTTGCAAAGCCCTCAATTTCTAATTGGTTTGTAAAGAGTTCCAATAACCCAAGGCAACTTTACCTTCTCGACCTTTGTTTAGGTAAGAAGTAACAGTAGCTATTTACTTCGATTACAGCAAAACGGATAACAAGGAGTAAGAGAGACGAACTTTCGGTTTCAAGGTTCCTTAATTGTTCTGAATATAGAGTGGCTTTCATCGTAACCAGCGTTTGGATTTCGTGTTCAGTCCTTTTTTAATCTGTACAACGTGGTGTGTTTACTTAGGATAAAAACACAGCAATCCAAAAACATTTTTTCGAGTTTGTACTTTGTATTTTTATGTAAATATGCTTGTAATATGCATGTGCCTTAAAAGTGTTAGATTTTTGTATTTTTGTATTTGTAAATGAGAGGTTATGAGTTGCAAAGTAATAGACATTTGCCGCAGTTTTGCATGCGTAAAATCTCTGGGTTGCAATTTTATGGTAATGGAAATTATAGATTAATTAGTGCAATAGGCGTTTTAATCAATTAAAGATTACCTACTTGTTTTAATATAACTTACATGCTTCAGAGTTTTCCATAACCATTTTCTCAGACCTCTGAAGTCCTTTAAACCTTCCCATCCATGGAGGAGAAGCGTCTTCAATGGTGGGCTAGCTATGAGTTGTTGATGACACTGAGGAAGATGATGATGTATGCCAAATACATACGGACTGAAATTTTGTATATTTCAGCAGTCCAGTAATAGATTTCATCAAACAAATACACTTTTTTACACGACTCTGTAACATAAACGTTTTTGCAGATGCCATCACGCTCCTTTGGCTTCGTAACTTTATTTTGCTGTATTAAATTTTTTAAGACACATGTAACCCAAATCATTCTAGGGCAAAGGCGAATTCAAGAGCCACATATCACTTTATCGGGGCAATCGGGCACGGTGATGTGCTTGTGAAGCGAAAGTAGTGGAAATATACTAGACGGGGTATAATTTTGACCTTGTTCCCGAAAGGTTCAACAGGTGGTAGAGCCTGTGTCAGATCGCCCGGGGCGGTACCAACGCCACACCCATTTCTACCGTGAAATAATTGGTTTTTAAGCAATTGTGTTGCGATCAGAATGGTGTTTGTTGGTTGCCGGTTGCACATTATAAGAGACGACTTCCTAAGTCCTCAGGGCTAGTAACCAGCTACTAATGGGACTAATACTTACGATTACTGATTGGACTATAATTACTTACTATTATATTATTACTACAACAGGACTTACACAAACAGTCCTAAATCAGAGTCCTAATATCTAATATAACTGATCTTTCACTAACGGTCCCTTGATATAGTCCTGTTCGAGGTTTGTCACAGTTGTTCATGGAGGGCAGTGGATGGTGGAACTGCATGTATATTTGCAATTCCAATCACATAAACAAAGGTAGGTAGACACGTGCGCTACATGTTCCCACTTGGGGCTGGCACAAACATTTAATTCACGTCGGCACATAAGGCAAACATGTTACGACGCGCTGCTTGTCTGACTTAACCACCTTAAGATACTTTTGTGGTTCTTTCCCCTAAAATATTTTGTCATGATACTAAGTGTATAAATTAATAATGGTTTCAGTATATCCAAGTCGATATCATGATTTACGAATTTGCTGCCACATTCTGAAGGGTTAGCTTGATACGAGCGGAATTAACAGATGCTTGGTGTGAATATAGCTTTAAAAATAATTTTAAATTATTTAATAAATAATAAATAATTTTTTTAAATCATTCCTAGTGTTCGTTTGGAAATTAAATACACCGGCGGAGCCGCTAGCAAAGCTTATGGCAGTTGCGGTACACAGCTTGACTTTGGGTGAATGAGCTCAATGAAGCTTGTCCGAAAGAGACGGGGCTTCCATGTAATTGTTTATTAAAATATCACACACTCGCCGAGTGGGTGCCCAAATTGTGTGATGGCGTGAGAGGTAAGATGAAAAGACGACAAAGTGAGTGGGCCTTTGAGTCCGGGGCCGCCCAACCCTCCTCAAAGGCGCTGCATGTAATAGCGTGCGCTGACGTGTTATCTTAGCAAGCCGCCGAATACGCTAAAATGCCTAAGCACCATCGCTTACATAAATTTTTGGGATTATTTAACTAAGTTTTGCCTGAGCCTCCGCCCGCGTTGAATTCCGCATCTATCCCACATTATATTTTCCGGGTTGTTATGCATTTGCACTCTTTCATACTATCCTTGTCAAACTTAATATTACATAAGTAGGTACATGTATAAGCCACGTTCATCATCATCAACAGCCTATACTATCAGTCCACCGCAGTCCTCAGGGTTAGCAATGCATCTGTAAGATCTTGTTATGTTATTTTTATTTTTTATTTAATTATACGATTTTGTAATCCTGCATGTTATAGGGTTATGAGAAATAAAGCTTTTTTCTTTCTTTCTTTCCATTAAACAATAAACGTTTTG
>DWLO01004186.1:0-10210 GCA_018245335.1 Dalla quadristriga | reverse complement strand
GCACTGCCTACCCCACAGAAATGACCAACAAATAACTTGTTTTTACATAATATATAAATATAATGAGGTGTATTTTTGTAATTGTTAGGACGATCATTAAGTGTATGCGCACCACACCTATGATGAATAAATATATTTGATTGATTGATACGAACATTTTCGTTTAGCCCCTTAGCAGACTCTTCTGCTAAGGGGCTTCTGCTTCTGCTTACATCCCTGATGTAACCGTGTTTGTAGTGCTGTGAATACGCTCAATTGTCGATATGGATCCCGCCGGATTTCGAAGCTCATGCCACGGCCGCTGTTGTTTGCGCTCGGCTCATTGAACACGGTGTTTACACAACACAGGGCCATTGTTCGAAGCCCGTCGCTTGGCGTGCTCAAAACATCCAGCCGCGATGGTATGGCAAAGTTATGTGGAACTCGGTCAATGTCCGGTGAATCTGCGTACGGGGACTGCACTGGTACTGACTAGTGATGCCAGGTCGAGTACATTAAATTTCGGTTTGGTGGGTCGCCATAACCGGGAAATTGATTTTCAAATCGGGACACTAAAAAACCTAGCCAAGTGAGAGTTGGAATTGCGCGGTAAGAGTTCTGCACTGCAACAATAGTTTCCTATTAACGTGGAAGATTAAAGACAGGATTTGCTACGTTACTCCAGTGCTGATTGGTGGAGTTACATTATTTTATCTAAATAATAATGTAAGTGTTGATCGAGTGTGATCCTTCTTGATTCGTTCAATTTATTGCTTACAAATTTTTTTTCAATTTCCAGAATCGATTTATCATGAGCATTGCAATTTTTTTATGGCTCTGATAAGGAACATTACATTATACGCTTGTTATAAGCCATTGGTTTGTCGTAAGACATTCGGAATTGAATAGACGAAAATTGAACTTGGTCTTGACAACGTATTGCAGTATGCTCCAGCCTCATGCTGCGTCCTCCTGTTGCTATAATATTAGTCTTACCAAAAACATAATTATCATCTTAAATTAAGCCAAGTCATGTCAAGTCAACTCAAGTTAACCAATTATCCGTAAAAAGCTATGAGGTCTCAGTGAAGGCAAGCCCTAAAATTTCGGGGGTTGTGTTCTGCAGCGCGGACAATAAAGTTGTTTTAGATAGCATGTGCTTTTTTTTATGTGTTATGTGCTGTCTATTAAGTTCAGTACACATAACAACGAATAAATGTTTTCTTCTAAAATAGTCCTATCTAAGTATATCGACATCACGTTATATTAAAAGATGCTTACTTTAAATCTTTGGATGCTATTAACACTTCACTATTATCACTTAGTCCTTCGCGTGGAAAAAGTCTCCCGGAGTCAGAACAAAAAAAAAATATGAATTTTTTTTTGTTGCTTTTTCTGTTTTGTATTTTTTTTTTGTTTTGCTGCCAGTTGATAATTATAGTTACCTAATAAGTTTCACTCATTTAATTTTGTGAGAGTCAAATCCATCCAGCTCCATCCATTCATCTGCCGTTAAGGATGATTCCACTGCTGTAGTTGAAGCCACTTCCAGGTCAATCTGCCCTCTGTATATTCCATTTTATATTGCCAGATATGGCTAGGTAATGTTTGTTCGAGCTATGGGATTCAATATATGAATTTCAAACCTTATCTGTTGCGTTCACCAAAAGAGCTCCTAAATCTACTCTTAGTCCTATTACCGTATTTATCTGCCAAAATAAATCTGACCCGGCCGGGGATCGAACCCGGAACTCACAGCTCGACAGACAGGGTCACTACCAACGCCCCACGCCACGCCACGAGAGTTGGATATTCATTTACTTCAAACACTAAAGTTTACCACTGAAACCTCTGAGATTCAATTAACTTTGGATTGGAGTTTGCAAGCTAGACAAATAAATTGCTCTTTCTACTTTCGCGGTCACAGCTGTATAACTTAGGAAATAATGATACTAGATGTAGAGGTAAATAAACTCACGAGCTTTGACTACCTACTTATTTAAATATCAAGAGCTTTGTCGTAGAAATGACTTTACCGCCCTGGTACATTCATCTTAAGCTACACATATCTTATAGATACTAGCAGTAAGTCTATCATATATTTGCTCTATTTATAGCCAGTTTGTAAAGAATTCTGGCGGACACTGACAAAGGTTCCGTCAGAACACTTACAACTGCCTATCAGACAGTGGCGAAGACCAGCTCGTGCCCTAAGGGAGCTGTTCCGGACACATTCTACCAGGATGTGATAAACATCATCTTTACTGTTGCAAGAATGACAGTGGGGGGAAGCAGATTTTTTAGATAAATATAAAAACTTATTACCAGATAAGTGTCCGAAATGCAACCTCAGAACAGAATCTGTTTCGCACCTATTTAACAACGGATAATCTATCCATGGTGAGTTTAAGGGATGTGGTTAGATCGTTTTATACCAAAACCTTTTCCTTGGGATTGCTCATCAAACTGATTTTTATTATCTCTGAGTGGAGACTTGTAAAAATAGCTTTCAATGTAGCAATAACTTTTATTAAAAATAAATTGCCATGGATTGCGTTAAGGCTGTTATTATGGTTGCACTAGAGTCGCACAGTGATGATAACAAAAGGTTGATGTGTGGGTGGATCGTAAAAAATCTTATCATTCATGTGGTATTTCAATTCATCATTTCATTAATTTTACGCTTAACGTATTGAATGGGTTTGTTATCTATCTACTTATTGTCAGTGCCTATTCAGATAGATCTGCGCAAGCTGTTTAAAGCATAATGTTGCTACTAAGAATTGGAAGTGTGAGTAGCAAGTTTTCACGAAATTGAGCCATGTTTCACATTGAATCATGTTATAAATTAATTTCAATTACCCCAATTTAATTTGATTTTCTATTATCAATCATAGACTTCTTATTCAGGTATCACACGGTGTCGTTCTTTGATTTGATCTTACGAATTTAGTCTATGATACGATCTTCCTTCGTTAGCCAAGGGATGGAAGTCCTTGCCGGTGTTTATGTTGCCAGGTTAAAGTGAAACGACTCTTTCATGCCTTGGTGATGATGCATTGTCTTTAGTTTAAGATCTAGAAAAATTTGCGTTCTCAAACAGAAATTAACATTTAATTAATCTATTAATTTTGGACATTGTATTTCACAGATAATTGTCTTACTTGCAATTGTGCGTTGCAATGTTAACATTACCAATGCTACCAATGGATTTGTAAGGTATCCCTATACATCGTTTTATAATTAGACAATTATTATCAACTAAACTGGACTCCTAAAGACTTTAATTTTTATTTAAATATTAGAAAAATAATAATTTATGTTTTTAGCGACGGCGGCAGACAGGATAAAAAAGAAAATGTGACTAAAAGCATTTTGAAAATGGACGCTAGATCTATTTTAATCATCAACAGTACTGAAGCACTGCGCTCTAGATCTCGAGATCCGAATAAAATTCACAGCTTATTATATCAAGAATATGACAAAAATAAAAAATTACTGAATGAGCACTGGATGTACAATCTCCGAAACGTGGCTGATTTTTTCAGAAAGTTTCTAGACACAGAAATATGTAACGTGAAATGTGAAGATTAGTAAAACTGATAATGTACTGACCAGCTTCGACGTTTTATTTTTTACGTGAATAGAAAATAGGTATCTATGTGAAAATTAAAATAAGTCTAAAATGACCGTTATTTTGTTGTCAATATAGTTAATTTAAACTAATCTACATTACTAACGAATGCTGACTAACTAGTTTCCCACTAATCTAATCTTACAGTCCTCTTTCAAGTTTGTTCGAAGTGTCATAAGCTGCATGGCGTTTGCTACTTTCATTCCATCTGATAATTTTATTATAATGTAAAAGTGTGTTTGTTGGTTTGTCCTTATTTAACTCAGCAGCTAAGGATCGATTTGATTTTTTCCAGAGATAGTTTATGGGCCGTAAAATAATATAGGTTAATTTTTATCTCAGAAAAATGCATGGTTCTTGTGGGATATATGTGGGAACATTATGTGGTCGGAGCTGCGGGGAGACGTCTCACCAAAACACTTGGATTACGAAATTTTACCGCAAATGGTTTGACTCCTCGGTAGCTCGGTTGGTAATGGGCGTCTGCGGTACATACGGAGCGGGTTGCAGGTTTGAATCCCGCCTGCGGTGTAAATATTGAAATCCTCATAATGTTCTAGTCAGGTAAGTATAAAAAATAGTGCTGTATTGAGGCTTAAGAATAAAACTACTACTATTTAGTATTGAAACATTAATATTAACTTCACCTTTATTAATTTACTTTGAATATTTATCCTCCGATAAGTGAGAGCAGCACAGGAGAGAGAGTGCGGTTTCGGAAGGCAAAGTCATGTCCCACCTAGAACATCCAACAGATTATTTGTACAAAAATAAGCAAAGAGGATGAATGAAACTAAACCAAGAAAATATTTGCTACTCTCGTGTAGTCGTATTAAGATGATTCAGACTTCCTACAATACAAAAGTCATAAACATAATTATTCCTTAAGTAATCCGAAAAGTTACTAAAGTGTAAACTGTACAATATTATAAATGTGAAAGTGTGTCTTTTGGTTTGTTGGTTTGTACTTCTTTCACGCAGCAGAGCGACGGATCGACGGATCGACGTTATGAGCACTCTCCGGCCAATAATCTATATTATTTACGATTCCATACTACCTCTATCTCACTATTTAGTGAAACAGTGAATGTCTAGTAGTAGTCTAGTAGCCTATTCAGGCTACATTTGCCCCGGAAAATTGCACGGTTTCAGTGGGAGAGATAAAGGAGTTTTACGCAAACGGAGCCGTGTGCATGCTTTATTATATAAACATAAAAATCACTGTGTAACGTTACCCATGGTTCAAGTCTCCTTTGTGAAGCCTCTGAAGATTTAGGTCTAATAAAACAAAAACAAAATTAATAAAGCTAAATATTCTGTAATACTTATACGTCTTTATTAAAATGGCGGGTGGTAGAGCCTGTATACAATTCGCTCGGGGCGGCGCCACACCCATTCCAGCCGTAAAATTATTGTTTATCTACAATTGTGTTTCGGTTGGAAATGTGTGGAGACCGGCTACACTTATGCAAGAGGCGACCACCTTAGCCCTCAAGGGTAGCAACGCATCTGAAGCCAGTTTCGAACAGGACTAGTATCCACTACTAACCGGACAATCACTAGCACAGACTAACAGGACTAACGGTCCTCTCTCCCGTAGTCCTTATACTAACGAATACTGACCAACTAACATTCCTATTAATATTTCATACTAACTGGACTGATCCATTCCTAACCATACCTATAACCATATTTATGGATTAGGACAGTTCATTTTACGGTCTTGTTCGAGGTTTGTCACGGGTGTGATGGGTGGTAACGGATGGGTGGATCTGCATGCACGTTTGCTATCTTATACACATAAAAAAATAATTAGCTTACTAAAATACACTCGTACTTACTCGAGTTCATGACTCCAACGACTCAAACGATTAAATTCTACATTGGCCGAAGATTCACTATTCTTTTCGGCGTAGCAAATGACAGCACCAAACAACATGAGACATCCCCAAAGCAGTATCTTCTGTTAAGAATTAAAAATGAATAGGTACGTATTATATTATATCGAAAATGGCCCACTGCTGGGATTCTGCTCCAGTGGGGAACCTAAGGGTATTTATTGAGGCTGGAAGTCAACGGCAACGTAGCCCATTGACACTTTGGACAGTTGAAAAGAAAAATAGGAAATAGGTATATATAATATAAATAAAATAATATAATAATAATAATATAAATAATATGAAAAATTATCGCAGGTGGATAGAAAGAAAACTTATAAATTATTTTAGTCGCCGCCTGCAACATTATTTTTTAATTGTTAGAGCTTGTTTCTTCTCTTCAGTTAAGTGCTCTTGCTATCGGGTTGTTTGTTTCTTTTTTAATAATTTGACTTTCTGAAAATCGGCACAGATTGTCAATCAGTTACGATCGACACTCACAGCGCGCTCTCGGCAGGCATGTATGTGGCAGTTAAACTGCATGAGCGATGAGAGGGCTCGTAGAGACGTCGGTCCCGGCTGTTATCGTAATTTAACAGTTGTTAAGGCTTATCGGAGACCTTCGGGTGGTTCAGTGCAGTATAATACCGACCTGCCTGAGAATGCTGCAAGCCTCCTCAGTTGTTAAGAGAGACCTGTGCCCACAGCCAAACTTATAAAACGACATAAATAAAAAGATTAAATAAAATTAATAAAGTTGAACTTTACCATTGTTCCTAGTTGTTCCGGAGGGAGTTACAACCTAAATAATTTATAATTATAATTAAATAATAATTTACAATAATAAGTAAATAATAATGTATAATTAAAGTGATCAGTGTATCACAAGAAAATATAAGGTCATCAAAATAACATTATTGCTACTGGTACTTAGTAGTAGCAGGGGAAACAAATTGTATAATTACCTTTTTACTGTATATGTACGCAAATGTATATTAAATAGAGGAATCTACATGACGAACATGTTATATAGGATATATATAGCTCACGTAGCGTAGCGAGAAAATATCCAAAATTGATTAAATTCAATTTATAATAATATTGTTCAATTATCAATTTTACACGACTTATTTCAAAAACACAAAATTGTGCCGGTATGTTTTTTATGTCGCAATAAAGAGTATAATAATATTAATAAGATCGCAGGGAAGCTTGTGGCGAGCTGTTGGGGATTAGCCACCTCACGGACCCGTGTTCCCGTGAGACTCGATCAGGCCCCCATCTCCAGCTAGCCTTTGCTGGCTAGTCGGAATGGACCCCTGGTAGGGCCACGGGACTCTCGCTTCCAGCTTGTCTTTATTGGCCGGGTTGAAGTTAAACTTATGTAAGTCGCGAGTTGTTGAAGCAGTTACACCGCTTTGCAGACACACTAAGCCGACTAAGCCATTCGCAAACATGTAGCTGCCTTTGCATTCCAGTGGGTTGGTCCGTTTGGAGAGCCCATGTTATGAGTGGCGAGTCACCACCTACCTCATTTTGAATTTATAAACGATCTGATTGACAGGTGTCATAGTTTACCATAACCTCTAAAGCCCACAAGCCCGCCTCACTAGACCATGCATAGTTTTCTTTCCATAACAGTTTCTGTGCACCTGGCACCTTTGAATGAACCATTCAAAGGTGCAGTCGATCGAGGTAGGTATCCGCCATGTGTTCCATATTACAAAACAATAAAGTGGCACAAAGGGGCATCTACGTGATTGACCTGTCCTTCCTTGCAAGCCTTCCAAATGGCTGGGTCCACCTACATCTGAGACCCGTGAAAGTGCAATCGAACGCTGCCTCGGAAGTTGACGGCCTGTATTCAAAATCAGTGAGGGCATTTCGAATAACCTGAATAAAATTTTAATTTACATTTGACTAATTTTGTTTTCATATAAATAAATTAAAGAAATATAAATAGTTACAACATTTTTAAAAGTCACGACGCGTCGTTGAGAAAGTGATTGCGCGCTACTAAAAGTATAGGAAAAAATCGCTCAATGCCTATCATATTGCCAGGGTAGACAGTGTCTTTTTGTCTCCCTTGAATGCACGCCACTGAAATGTACCTCTTCACGCTTAAACCGCTGAACCATTTAGATAAAATTTGGTATCCAGATAGTTTAAGTCCCGAGGAAGGACAGAGGATAGTTTTGATCAAGGAAATCATCCCTAAAGAGGGCGAAAAGGGGGGTGGAATTCATTGTGAAAGTGCTATTATTGATAGATCATCTGTGGGTTATAATAAGTAGGTATAAGTTATAGTAAAGTTTGACATTAAAATGTCGCTACAAAAACAGCTGCATATAAACCGCGTTGAGAAAAAGTAAAAATAAATAAATAATTTGTATATACAATAGTCAATCACGCAAAAGCGTTGACTAATTACGTCGTCGCTCAACTCAATATGCTAACTTGGACGAATTCTAGAATGCTAGTAACCAAATTGACTCACGACGGTTACCATATTTGCCATCTTTCTGAAATTTACATTAATCTTAGAAGTTAAAGCTGGCTTTTGTATGGAGTGTCGTTGGTAAGCTTTTCAATTGGCATTAAAATGGAGTACAGTGTAAGCTCTCTGTAACGAATCTAATTGTAAAGAAAATCTTAACGTAGACTTTACTTGCTTTTAGTTTGTTAAACATACATTGACATGCTCTTTATAATGCATCTCGGTATTTTGTATTTTTAATTAGTTTATAAAAGGCTTGGACACGGTTATTAAGATGCCGAAGTTCCTATGACAACCATATTATTAACATTAACCATCACGTATTGTCAGGTATATTATTGATAAACATTATTCGCAGGTACTTTATTACAACAGATTGCGTGCCACGTTTTTGCCAGTAGGTATATGAATTGTCCGTAGGAAAGTTTTGTATCTTGTGCGGAACTCACTGTCGTTTTATCAGTCGTGAACTACCTTGATTGTCTAAGATTAATTCAAAAAAGGTAGATACGTTACCTGCCTGTCGCGTATGCTTTCAAAACCAGCGCTACAGGTTTCGTTTAATCGTTCACGGAGCACGGTCTTATTTGCACAGCATACGACAACATAGTGGAATTCATATCGTGTACCTACTTACGTCTCATTCCCTGTTGTTGGTAATGAAATGTGCAAGATTCAAGAATTGTAATTGTTTGAACGCGATGTATGAGGGTATCGTATCTACCTATGTGTTTTAATCTAAGTTGATTGTGAAATTATGATTTTTTTTTCTATTCTGTATTTAACGAAATCTCGGTAAAATACTCGGTCCCTTGAGTTACATATATACCTACTGAATATAAGTTCCCTCTTTTTTATGACATTAGCCTGGTAAAATAAAAACGCGGGTGAATTAAATACGCCCTCAGCAGCATTTATGGCGTAAAAACAGTTTTGTTTTGAGATAAGGTACAAGTTTTATAACGGTGTACGTCTTTTTTAAGCAAGAATGTTTAATTGGAGGATATGTTTATTTTTTCCTAGAATTTTGTTTTTAACACAGATTTAAACTTAAAAGTATTGACAATCAAATGTCTTCTTTATATAAATGTTTTTGTGTATACATAAACCACAAGTTAGTCACAGAAGTTGACTAATGTAAATTATGGGTTAGGTGTATCTCATACAAAAAAGTGTAATTTGCAAATAATAAAGTCAGAGAAAACAGCTATCTATATATATTCGAAGTATTGAAACGAAGAGGAATACTCGTAGTAGTTTGTAAGCTATGTTTAAATAATATATAATATTGTAAGTTACCGGGCCATCAGCAAAATATTTATTAAGTGTCAAATTCAAGTTCCGTATTAATACTACTGTTAGAATCGTACTAATATTAAAATGTGCAAGTTTGTGAGGATGGATGGATGTTTACCAGTAAGTATGTATGTTTGTTATTCAATCGCGCTAGTTTTTAACAGATTCGTAACAGATTCTTATGATATTTAGTGACAAGATAAATTGAATCCTAAAAAAGCAGAAGAGGTCCTTTTAAAAAAAAATCCTAATGGGGTAGAATAGGATGAAAGATAAAAGTTTGTATTAAAAAAATATTTATTTGTTTGTTTTTATTTATTCCAGGTTATCTAAATTAAGTATATATAAATAACAACCGATACAATTTTACCGAAAAGTACCTGACCTAAGGGAAGGTCAGCTAAGGTAAGAAAGCTAATCTAAGGGACCCTAAAAGGCTTGAAAAATCAATTTATTTTTGCTATTAAACTAATTTGTTTGATATTTGCCATAGTATCGATTTCATTTTATCAACGTCAGTTTCATAGAATTTTATCATAAGAGGAAGGTGCAGGTATTAAAACGAGAAATCCATTGTATAATCATTGAGACTATTGTATAGTTTTAAATTTGCAATCAACAGAGCCGGTATCAATCATTTAAAAACAATGGATCCTTCAATGGTACTATGAAACTACGAACTTATTGATTATAATGGTACCTAATCGATAAAATAAGAAAGTTTGATTAAAATTCAATAAGTAGAATAGAATAGTACCTATAATATTAATAACTGTATACATGTGCCTCAAGCTTAATTTCCTGTTAGCAGATATGGCGTTAATATAGTGAATTGAACAATAAAAGTCTTTTATTATAAACTAGCTGACCCGGCAGACGTCGTCCTGCCCTTTCCTTGGTTGTTTCCCATTTTTAGCTTTCCCATAC
>DWLO01004185.1:0-10210 GCA_018245335.1 Dalla quadristriga | reverse complement strand
GGAATAACAATCTAGTCTTCATTTATTAAGAAAAACTAATAAGTAATTTAATTTAAACTTCTACATAATCATAACAATAAAATGTAATGTCCACTGACAAAGCACTTATTTAACTAATCTCTAACTAGTTTAACTTTTTTTAGGTTCATTGTTCTTGTATTTTTTATGTCACTTAGGCCCTATCACTTACAACACTAGATTAATCCACTAACTCAAAAGATGTTGTTCTTTTAAATCTTTTAACTGGGGCCGTGGCGACGAGGAGCTGAATATCCTCCACATTCACGTGACAATGACAGTGAATAACATTTCTCAATAGTCTACCTAGATTTTTACAATCACTGAAAATCTTAGAGTGTGGGTGGTAAGCTAGAGATTCAAAACGTGACAGGCCTCTTAAGAGAAACAACGTTTTGTAAAAACCACTGAAATAACACAATAATGTTCATGCTGTTTGTATTCCGGCTTTCCGAATGGTTGCATTTTCTCATTTGCTCCCCAATGAAATGGATAGTAAAAGGAACGGTTTTCCAATTCCGTTTTCCAATTCAGAAAAAGGGCTAAATGCATTGGAAGTGGTAGCGAAATTAACCAGGCGTTTGAAGAGATACGTGCAGTGAATTAGCGAGCCGGTGAATAAGGTAAAGAACCAAGCGTTGCTAGCAAACTTGGGTAAAGTTTTCGATTTGGTGAATGGGCCCTGGTATCAACCGGTGTCATTAGATCCGCTTTTTCGATGAAAATATTGCCTGCTATATTCCTTAGTTAATGGTTAGTTTGACTGGTCAGTGCTTTATAAGTTTTGTTAGTGCCTACTTCGTTTTACATACATTGTACGCTAATACATCTCATTACAGATAAATACATATATGTCAATACATGCAAATACGCATCCACCAATTACAACTCATAAATCGTACATACTTAATACCCAAAACCAGAGACAGTAAGGAGCAAAACGTATGATGGTGTATAGTTTCATGTTAGTTCGTGTACACCTCACTCCCTCCGATATAGGCAAACATGCACATGCAACAATGAAAATATTCACCAACATACCTACCACCATCAACACGTGTTTTGCTCGAAAACAGGGCATCATCAGGGTAAGTAGATTTTACGACGGTCGATCGCAAAGACTGTATCTATATGAGTATACGCCATCATACATTTTGCTCGCGGATTGTTGCAAAGTAGATTAATCATAGCTTTATAATAATGGATTAAAGCAAAGTAACGCCTGATACAAATAATTATATATTTTTAATTTTACAATCTATCATACAACAATATATTAAACTGAATTTAAACTAAGTTGATGACTAATTATAAATGTGACTTACAGTAAAGAATAAATATATAAAAACAACTTCAAGCATTCAAACAACAAAAGGTCCTCCCCTACTCTCATTTGCTGTGCCCTACAGGGTACATAAGGACTGCAAGGCTTAACCGCCTATTGTAACAAATATCATGAAATGCAATAAATATATGAATATGAATACAATAAAGGAAGTGTACACAGTATTCATGATTTTTTTTATTAAAAATGCAACATAACACTTACTTATTTAGTTCTGAATCGATTAGTCACTCACTGTGTTTGGAAAGACGTCAAGTAATACTTAAAGTATAAAAACAAACGCCAAAGCCTATGAATAATAAATTATCCCCAAAACGTCTAGAGCCTTCTTGAGACGGTACTGGGTTTTTAATTAAATCGTGTAAGTATTTGTTTTTGGATCAACTGTTTAATGAATTGCGATTTCGTTAAAATCTAGGCACGGTGACGTTTTAGCCAAGTTTAGAAAAATTTATAAATAAATGCTTTTACACTTAGTGGTTATTAGTGGACGGGAATAATTTAGTCGAGTTGCGAGTATGCTAGTAACTAAAATACTACCTACTGGTCAGAAATCGTTCGCATTACTTTCGCGTAAGCGATGATAGCCTTTAGTGATTAAGACTTCAGCCTCCTGCTCGGGGGGTCCAGGCGTGAAATCCCAGGGCGTACCTATGACTCTACGTTTTACGTTTGTTCTTTAAGTTACGTGCACGTTAAGTAAATTAGTATAATCTGCTTTCGGTGAAGAAAAACATTGTTAGGAAATCTACCTGACTGAGTATTCTCCATAATGTTCTCAAAGGCGAGTGAAGTCTCCCAATTCGCACTTGACCTGCGTGATTACTTGTTACTCGACAAAGTTATTGACGTAGTCAACATAATGGTAACTGCCAACTGTATGCCCGTTTGCTATTTTCAACACATAACAAAGTATTATCAAAGAAATTAATCATGCGGCTGACGTAACAGAATAAATTAGAATAACTATATTGAAGTACAACACCACAACACAGATGATTAAATTATGCTGATACAATTTTCATATTTAACCACTATGCATAAAAGCTACTCGTACTTGCTAAAATATCCCCTATGTCGCAGCGCAATACTCCAAAGGGCTTGGACTCAGCATTTGCTGAATAAATAAATGAAGACTTCTTCCAATTATAAAACAAATACATCGTAATTAAGTAGACAGACAAGTATCATAATTACTCACCTCATTAAAATCCCTGAAACGGCTGACCCCAATTCATCACAAGAGCCTCCAAATAAGCAAAACTTTAAAAGAGCATGTCGTGACTGCTAAAGAAATATTTCATTGAAACGTTTGGCACCGTCCCAAATAAAGTTCGCCCCACCGACTGAGGAACAGGGCTTTGCACTCGACAACGTGCCTACCTGATTAAACAGAATATTAATTTGATGAGACAATAGGCAATAGATAGGTGTACAACCTGTATAATAATATACAGGAGGTATCTATTGTGTATATGAAGCGCTAATCGTAACCGATCGACAAAACCAAGTTTGTTTTACAGGTATTAGCCTAACGAACACATAGTTGGGCCACCTGATGGTAAGTGGTCACTGTCACCTATAGACACTCGCATCGCCAGGAATCGCCAATGCGTCGCGGGCCCTAAAGGGGAGTTCTATTTGCGCCTTTTTTGACAAACCCCATGTCAAAGACCACGGAGAAAACTGCAGACGGAAGCTCTCCCCGTAATATACGCGCGCGCAGCAAAAAACATTGCTCGAATCGTTTTATGGAGAACCGCCACAAATTCAGTCGAAGTGGATGAAACCTTAGTCATCGGCAAGTGTGGCGATGGTGGCATTGTTAGTTGGAAGATGGTATCATGGGAACGGTCTATGACCAGTTGACTAGTGCAGGAAGTTAAATGGGTGATCGCTTGTGGCAAAAACATGAGCGCTTGCGCGCCTCGGAGGTCACATTAAGCCGTTGGTCCTTGTTGTCAAAGAAATAGAAAATACATTATTTAGATCAATATTTCAACATAGCATACAGATCAACTATTATTGTTAGATAACAGTCGTTAAACCTCGTTGGTAGCCTGTGTAAGTCCACTAGTGACCGCTGCTCGCTTACTACTCTCATTCCATCACCAAACTAACTTACACCAACAGTCCGTTCTTAAAGCCCGCTGCTACAGTCCTGCTCAGGGTTGATTGCATTTGCCTATGAGCGGCTTTATCCACAAACGTAGGTACATACTTTAGTCACATAAAAAAGCAATCTTAATAGTCTATGTGCAATTTTACATTCGGTTCGACTTATCACGCTGACTACGAGAGAAGCGTACAACTTTAGCCTCTAACAGTCACCTGAGACTAACTTAAAAAAACTTTGATCTAGTTCAGCTTGTTTAGAGGTATCCGAGGAAAAGTCTTATCCTATCGGAGAAAAGTTTTCGTAAGAAGTAGCGGGACATAAGATGAAAACTTAGTAGATAATTTAGTCGCCAGGAGTGTAAGTCACTTAAAGATAGTAAGTAAGATGGTAAAGTCCGTTGTTGTCGCTCTTTTACTGTGAAACACTTATAGCCCTTTTTTATCGCTGAAAAATGATCACCTGATCCTGCAAGAACTCAGGCGAGTATGTCGCTGGCATGCCAGAATACTCACTGAAACCTTTTTTGTACTTTGGTAACGGGGGGAAATATTCAAAAGCTATGCATTTACGCATCCCGCCTAGTCTTATGGACCTATTATAGGCCTGGGATTCAAGCCCCGGATCTCCCGAGCACGCAGCCGAAGTCGTAACCCCTCGGCTATCATCGCCTGCGATTACGGTTTTCATTTTACTTTAAGCGAAAGACCTAACTACGTTTCATCAATCAAACAGCTTCTTAGGCAGCTATCGCATAGAGTTGCCTCACTATCGGTTGATTAATGGCGACCACGCCCCCAGGTAGGTTTTACGGCCAACCGCCCTTAATTAATGACTGTTTGCGGTCACTTGCTCAACGAGTGTTTGTTGAAGAAACAGTATTTCAATATTTTTCTTTAAACATTGTTTTACTTGTCCGTATGTTTGCTTCGGGCAATATACCAACCAAATTCTACTATTATTAAAAATGCGACTGTTTGTGAGATGGACAGATGGATGGATGGATATTTATTTGTTGTCGATTCACATAATCTTGTCAAGGTTTCCAGGACCTTCTTAAGTGTATTAAGAAATTACGACAGAAAAAATAATGAAGCTTGAATGAAAACAAAAATATTTTATTAAAACTGGATGGGTGGATTGGCTATTGATTCGCGAAATATTATTACGGTTTATGTGTCTTGACTCAAGTGTAATTTAATATTTACGATAAATAAAAATGTCAGGGGTGTTGTCAAGGTTTCTGTGTCTTTACTCAAGTGTATTTTAATAATTTCAATACAATAAAAATTATAAAGTTTGACAAAATTTCTATTAAATAAAGATTTATAAGTGCATTATGGTGCTGTTTGTAGATTTTTTGTGCCTCTTGTGAAGAAGCCCATGTCCTAGTACACTGAGAAAACCTCAGACGAAAACTCATCCCACAACATACGAAGCGTGGAGGACCGCCACGAATCAAGTTGGTATGGATTATTAGCGCTTTGACTGGTTATTAATCCATCTGAATCAATTTGACACGTTCATACGTGTTGATCTATATTCTACTCGTATGTATAGTCTAGCCCAGTGCAACGAGATGATTAATAAATCTCGTGTTGTGTATGTATTATTACTAAACATTGTTGACGCTTGTAAATTCTGTTGTATCCTGATAGCAACTGTTACCTGATAAGGTGTAGTTTGTCTTGTTAACAACTTGGTATGAGAGTAGCGAAGGGAAATTCCCTGTCAATGTACACAGAGACATTTGCTTACTCCTACTAGGATAATCATTGCTAATTTATCCATGTAAAAGTGTATGTTGCTTTGTTAGTTTGTCCTCGTTTCACGCTGCAACAGTACTTTGGATCGACGAGATTTTTTTAATAGTGATAGCTTATGAGCCGATGAGTGACATAAGTTATTTTATTTCCCCAAAAAATCCACGATTCCTATACGATATTCTTCTATCTATTCTTCTATTTCTATTTCAAAAAACAATAATGTTCCTTTTTCGAATTTTCTGGCATTGAACCGGCTCCCAATCTCGCATGAAAATAATAACAGGACATATTGTATATACTGCAAAAAAATATGCTGAAGAAGTTTCCGCACGTAAATTGTAATGAATTATTTCGGATACCGAAAAACAGCTTAGGATTACACCCATGCTGTCCATCAACGTCAAAAGTTAATGAGGTAGCTGCCTTTCTGTTTACAAATTTATTTAAAGAACTACCTCCCTAAAAACGCTAATTCATAACAATTTTACAAGGGCACTTAAATCTACGCCGTTACCTTCTAAAGTCTGTGGAGATATGAAATTTTTTTTGTACTAAGCACTAAAGTCAGCGTCTTACTGACATAATAATAATACACTGTGGTACAGTAGGCGATCAAAGACCAACGATTATTATTTTACCGGTGAAAACTTAATAGACTGAACCACGTAAGTAGCTAAATGGTAAAATTATACAGATCCATTAATAATGTAAAATAACATTTTCGAAAATTCGTAATAGAACATCAATCTACATGGAACTATTTTTTTTTTCCTAAACTCCTAATTTTGACGTCAATCTAGATTTTGCTTATACAAGAGGTGACCACCTTACTCATCAAGGGTAGCAACGCATCTGTGGCTAGCTTCGAACAGGACTATTACTAACCACTTCCAACCGGACTAACAGGACTTACAGTCACTAACAGTCCTTTGTCCCATAGTCTTTATGCTAACGAATACTGAACTAACATTCCTATTAACATCTTATTCTAACAAGACTAATATTCCCATCCTATTCGAGGTTTTTCACAGATGTCGTGGGCGGCACGGGATAGATGAATCTGCATGCTCATTTGCTATCTCAGTCACATAAAAAAAAATGAACTAGCAGTTAGGCTTAAATTATTTAAAAAAAGCCTAGGAATTAGAAAAGTTGTCATTCGTATGAATTCTAAAGTGTCTTCTCTCGCAGCGTACGCTCGCTAGGCACTCGCGTAAACTCGTTGCTCGCCAGCGCTAGGACCGCACTGTTAATTCTTTCCGGAAGGTGAGACAACTCTCTAAAGTCGGCGTCTTATCTTACAAGTGGGCGCACTTGTAAACATCTGCGGCGCAACGTCTAGAGTGAGGACAGAGCAGTAGCAATTACAGAGTGAGCGGACATCTGCTACGGTGGCTTATATGCAATAAAGTAAGCAGCGTCACGGAGCTACGAAATGCAACGAATCTGTGCCTTAATTACTAGTTTTCTAGTTTTGATCAGCTTATTTATTCAATTAAACATATTTTTTTTATTTATCTCATGTACACAACATAAATCTTAAGTAAGACAGTATAATTCGTAAACTTGAACATAGGAACCATAGTACCATAAAATAAAGTATTGAAACCTAAGCGGACTTAATGCTAGAAGGTTCGCTGCCAGTCAACCCTCGTTTTCGTTATTATTTTCGTCGATTATAGATAAGCTTGGGTTCTGTTTTTGGGATAAGTTTAAACCACAACACTTGTTATCGTTTTTTTCTGTGTGTATTTGTTTGTAGAAACAAACAGCTATGGTATCATATTAGGGGTAGAATATAAAAAAATCCCGGCTTAGTGGAGGCCTGCATCATAAAAGGCTCCCTGTGTCCAAATTTCATGTAGTTTCATCTTCAGTAGTTTAGGCTCAGCGATGACTATCAATCAGTCAGGACAAGTCGTTTTATATATGTTATATAGATTATAAGATACGTATTTCTACGTTTCACGTGGATGAAGTATATATATATTATGGGTAGTAAGTATGGGTATGTCAAACGGAAAATATTTTTAGGAAAAAGAACCTGGTATCCATAAAAATTGACAGTTGGGAATTACCGACGTGGTTTCCAATTTCACGGGCATGAATTCGCGATAAAGATATATAGCCTTCGAAAAATCTGTTAGCGTGTCTGGTAATTGCAGTTCCACTAGCGCACTGAGATAAACTCGTGGCGACACTGCCAAATTTATGGAGTCGTCCACAAATTGTTGTTCGGATACATTGGACTGTTTTACGTGATAAGACCCCATTATCGCAAGAAAGAATTTTAATATATACTCCCTTTTTATCACACGATCATGCAGTTCCACCAAACAGTGTCGTGTATGTTGTTAGGTGAAGTTTGTTACGAATCTTTACTTCTTCCTCTTCTCTTTAGTAATATTAATACAATAATAATAACATTGGAATTACAGTGTCTCAAAGGGGCCTTTACGTGTTGGACCTGTGTCCCCACGCAAGCCTTCCAAATGACAGGGTCCAGTTAGATCTGGGACCCGTGATATATCAACGAGATACAATTTTAATAATACCGGATATTGTACACCATCGCAAGACATACACGATACGAATAAAAAAAGATAAAAGCAATTTCTTCCAGACCTTAGTTAAATATGTCAGCATCTGGAGTCTGCGTTAGGAAACGATACAGCCCATTGATATAGATAGATATATAAAGATAACAGATAGATAGAGTTACAAATAGATTCGAATCAGAATGTTCGAAGACGCGCTCATTGATACATGTCAAATGTCATTGATGTAGAGGAAATAACCGAATTTTAGTAGGTTTATGTCGTGACAAATAGTTGGATAATTCGAAATCATACGAAATCTTTGCTTACAATTTAGTCTCACCAGGTAATGTAGCCTGTCAGCCCGATAACTAAATACCTAAGAATGTAAGTAAATAACATTATTTGGACAATAAAACACTGCACTACAGTAAATCTAAACAATACAAATGATAATACCTAAAGTAACATAATAATAACCTAAGATTAATTATGCTGCAGTGTGGCAAAATTGTCTGCACTTGGCTACAACCCATAATGGCCCACTGCAGGGCACGGGTCTCTCCTCACAACTGAGGGGGTCTGGAGCATACTCCACCACGCCGCACGCACGCACTGAGTGCAGACCACCAAATGGTCTGTACTCAGCTGTACAACTAGCCCAGAAATTAACCAGTAGCGGTGATTTTCAGCGCAACCCAAGGAGCAGCCTTATCTGATAAACCTACACTCAAAGCACGTCCATTAATTTTTTCCTAGATCTATGAGCCAGTTTGAATCATAAATAAAACAAAAAGGAAAGAGACAAAGCGTTGGACATCGCTGCTTAATTAAAATGCTAGGACTCGAAACTACCTTGTACTTGTATTGGATAGGAAAGTACGAGTTACCCTTTGATGCCACTGCTGTCTTGACAATGGTGTTGAGAGATAACTCCGTAGCCCGTTCATAATTATTCACAAATTATAATCATTCGATTCTACTAGCTACTCAAAACTAAATTTCCCACTTGAAGTCCCTCATTCAAGTGAAACATTTACCTCCTACTTTAACGCTTTTAAAGTGGGTTATGCTTTCAAAAGACACAAATAACTTGAACTCTCCTTTCAGTAACATAACACCTACATAGATAATTTCTAAGCCAGCTAAAGTAAACTTTGAAACTTTTAACTTCCGAAGCAACTCACTTCTTCGCTGTTCTTAAATTCACAAAGGTGCTGTATCAAACGTGAAACTCGTCGTGGTCAATTTTGAACTTACTTGAAAAGGAACTGCGGTCGAAAATCCTTTGACGGTTTTCGATTTAGACCGAACGAAAGCAAACGAAGGATAGAGCCAAGTAAAAAACATCGACGTCTCTCTCTTGGCGCCTTTATATGGATAAACTGCTCAATTTGCACGTATTGATATCTTAAGGCGAAGTTTTTAGTAGATAGTAAAATAGGTAATTTATAAAGAAAAAAACTTAAATAAAACTTTAATAAAAAGTAGAACTTAATTGGGAGGAAACAAAGCCATACCTAATACTTGCCTACCTATCTTCATCTGTGTTTTCTGTGCTCTGCTCTTCTTCCTCTTCTTAGTGTTATGCTATCACATGCTGATTTAAAAGTAATGCTGATGTTTTTCTCTGTCGTGTAACTTCTTTGATATTTTCTTGTGTATTTTACCTTTCTTCTAGCTTTATAAGAATAAAGAAGAAGAAGCTAGTTTAAGAAAACTCCTCATATGGTTGTATCGAAGAAATCGCTGTTTAACAATTAAATACTACCATATTTGTATTGTTTGCATAACATAGTTTTATATGTGTTCTATTGTTATTGACATTGTGTATATAATAAAGAGTAAAATAATAATAATAGGTAAAGTAACAGGTTTCAGAAGTCAACGATACTTTTAGTCAATAACAGGAACATATCTGAATGGTAAAAGCAACTGATATTGCGCTGGTTTATAGCGAATAATTGCTGTCAATAGATTGAAAAAATAAAATTCCTATCTGGTGTAGATTACTATTGACTTGCCAAATTGAAGTTCACGAGTACGTTATTCTATAAATATTAGTATTTGAATACACGATCCCCCATGCAATTTACCATTTTTGCCAGGCGACTGGTTAGCTTTGCAAGCGGATAGCAATATTTAGAATACACGAGCACCGTTTCATCATTTAAGAACCGTACGTGAGTTTGTTTTTTAAAATAGTAGATAGTTCTGGCAATGGGCAGGCCATGTCGTTCAGCGGGCAAGAGAGGCCAGTGCCCTCGCTGACCCAATCCGCAGGAGGAGACCGGGGGACGGAGACCTTCTCCCGCCGCCATAGAGGCATCTTAAGGAGGGGCCACAAAGGCGCGCGTCGAGGCGCCTCGGTAGTAATGCGTAAGCGATCCCGTGGCGTCTCTGTCAGACGTTGATGGTGCCGCTGGGT
>DWLO01004184.1:0-10211 GCA_018245335.1 Dalla quadristriga | reverse complement strand
GGCCTCCAGCCTGCTCAAGGCCTACCTGCGCCGCCTGCCCGACCCGCTGCTCACCGCGCACCTGTATCCCGCCTTTATCGGTATGGCTTCCAATAGAACCCATAAAGAGTGGAGTGGTCCAACCGCCACACTAAATTCTACACAAAGAAATTTTAGTGTTCTAAAGACGTGGTTGCCGGCACATAAACGCGATGCGACTAGCTTAGCTCTAAAGAGCAGCAACGCATGAATGACTTCGCTTGGGGCTTTTATAAGTTTGAAAGAATGCCTTATGGTCTGCGTTGTGCACCAATTACTTTGCAACAAAAACTTTTTAAAAAGGTCCACACATAACGTATTTTGTTATCGATAGATAACAGTCTTTAAGCCCTGGCTGAGGTTTTCGTGGTGTTGGAGTTCGCTCCAGGCATCATCGGTTATGAAGACAGACTCCTGCCGGCCTGCTGTGGCCTGGTAATGTGTTGATGGGCTACCCATTGAACACCTGCATTGCCATTACTAACTGTGGGCATTCGGGCTACTGGCTAATTATCCCTTTGTGTTCCCCAGCGGCGGACCGGTCGCCGGAGCGCGCGCGCGAGCTGCGCCGGCTGGTGCACGCGCTGCCCGCCGCGCACCACGCCACGCTGCGCTACCTCGTGCAGCACCTGCGCCGCGTGGCCGCGCACTCCGCGCACAACAAGATGGAGGCGCGCAACCTGGCCATCGTGTTCGGGCCCACGCTGGTGCGCGCCGCCGGCGACGACATGCTCGCCATGGTCAACGACATGTCCAGCCAGTGCCGCATCATCGAGTCCTTCCTCTCGCACGTGAGTTTTCCCCGTCAATCCCGTACCATCGGGGTCTTTTACTAAAGAAGAAACGAAACGACTGCGACAGTTAACATCTCTCTTGTAACATTTTCAATATTTGTAAAAGTCTAGGTAGTCCTTTGAAAAATGTTCTTCGATATTACAGTTGACAATAAAATTACGGACATAAAGAATTTAATAAAGGCTGGTTCTCGAGCAAACTGCATTGGAATCGGTTCAGTTCACAAGACAAGTGTTGTTGGCGAGGATTTTTAATGAGATTGTCTTGTTAATGTTACGAGTCATTTTTAATGTTTGTCCAAGTATTATTAGTTACCCGTTCCGTTTCCCCCGCAGTACGATTGGTACTTCGAGGAGGAGGGCTCCCCGCCGGCGGAGCCCGCGCCCCCGGCCGACGACGCGGGCCCCGCGCCGCAACCCTCACGAGACCTGCTCATACACAACGTTAAGAAGATGGAAGGTAACAGCTAAAACAAACGTACCCTCACATAACACATGTCCAGAAATTTGCCGAAATAGTGTAAATTTCTCTGTAAATTTGGCTGGATTGTGACGGGCCGAAGTGCCAACAATACAAAGCACGCACAAACGATCGCCGCCGTCACGTCGTTCTGGACGGTTCTGGTGGACAAGCGCTGTTATAAGATCAATATAAAAAATGTGCCATTGGGCCAGTGCAAAAGGGAAATTTAATTTAATTTGAATAAATTAACGTTTTTATTTTCTTTATTTTTTAAATTAATCTAAGATGGCATCCGTTTCCAGGCAAGGACGTGTCGACGCGCGACATCGTGTCGTCGATAATATCGGCGGCGAACCGCAAGATCCAGCGCAAACCGCGGCCGAAGCCCGACAAGAAGTGGGCGGAGGAGAAGCGCGCGGACGCGTCGCCCGGCGGCTCCCCGCCCGCCTCCCCGCCCGCGCACCTCACCACCCCGCTCGCGCAGTACGACGGCCTGCCGCGCCCCTTCGCGCACCACGACGCCGTCAACAAGTGAGTCCACGGAATCCCCTCTGGGCAAGTGCCCAGGGCCCCTCGATCCCTAGTTTTTATCAGATCACCAACCGATAATCGATATTACCGATAAATGTATTCGTTTTCCGAAAATCAACGATAATTACTCAATTATTCAAAACGTGATACTTGAGAAACGTCATAACAGAAAGAGAGAATTGATAAATATTTATCCAATCTACTTATTTTCTTCACTGACCAATTCCATGTTGACACCTAATTTTATTACGATAGAATGGTATTGACATTTCATAAGTATACCTAGTACAATTCGTAGTTTTTCACTACATTATTCTCTATCAAAAACTAGGTATATGAAAACTAAAATAATATGTCTAAAATGCCTGTAATTTTATTGTCAATATAGTTAATGAAGAAGATAATTTTTTTCGCGTCTATGCGCTACAAATAAATGCAGACATACATAACTTCTAAAACAGTTGATTATGTTTAGGTGTCATATAAATAGCATATTCCATTTAGTTATTTAGCTTAATTTAAATATCACAGAGAGACACTCCAATTGTATTTATTGGTAAGATTATATTTTATTTATTTTTGCAGGCTTGACATGGAGACGATGGCGGCGCTGGGGCGCGCGCGGCCCGACGCGCTTCATGCGCACGCGCTCAACAACTTCTCCATCGACGGTACGTTACAACTCCACCCCACCCTAGATACTATCTTGTTAATGATCTTTTATACTTTGAATCTTAATGGCTATCCTATAACTTCTATGCATTTTATACCTACGAAAGAGAGGTCGTAAACTTAGTAAATAGTTTTAATGAGATTGATTTTATGATGATATATTTTATTTATTTTTCCAATGTTGGCTTCGTACAATAAAGGTGGCTATTTGCTCCATTAGGTGTGCCGTACTGAAGTGAGAGAGTAGACAGCAATCCTTTGTTATGTCCGCATTCGAAGGTATAGGAATGTGAGCGTGCGTGTTGCAAGTGTGTGCGTCGCCGCTTGTCTGTGTTCGCGCGAGTGTGCGGCGGCGGCACTTCCATACCGACTTCCTCATCGAAGTGCCGCCCTCGACACATTCGGGTCGCATTTTGACGCTTCTAAAAGTTAACTCACCCTCTATGTTCAGCCTCCGCCTCGCCTCCGGCCGGCCGTGACATTCGTTCGCTTGTGATACTCCCGGCAAAATGCGACTCGCGAATGAACGTGAACACTAAACAATCATAAACAACTAACGCTTTCAACGGCGGCTGCGCTGACCGGGCACGGCTTCAGGCGCGTCGGTAGAGTAGGTCGCCGCATCCCGCAGTGTACATAGTAACACGACATCCATCATCACCGCGCGCCCTAATACCGCTTACGCGCCCGCTCGCCTGCCGCGGCGGCGCGGGCCTCGGCCGACGACCGCGCCGCCCGCGGGAGCCCCGAGCGACCCCCGCGCCCCCTCTAACGATCCGTCTTCGCCGCAGGGACCGGCGACCTGGTGTCCTCGCTCACGAGCACGTTCGACCAGAAGCTGCGCTCGCTCAACAACGCGTCGCCGCTCGACGACGGCAGCATCCCGTACGCGGACGAGTGCCAGGACGAGGACGAGAGCAAGTCGAGCGGCTCGCCGTCGGACGCGAGCGACGAGCGCGTGTCGCCGGCCGCGCGCGCGCTCGAGCTCAAGACCGCGTGGCTGGCGCGCGACCACCGCCACTCGTCCTCCAGCGAGGAGGCGTGGCCGCGCCGCGCGCCGCCCGACACCGACGACTCCGAGAAGGAGAACTCCGCCGCGCCCGCCGAGTGCGCCAAGCGGCACAGCGCCGCGCTCGAGCCCGCCGCGCCCGACTGCGCCAAGCTCAAGCGCTCCTCCTCCCCGCGCGCGGGCGACCGCCCCGCCGAGCGGCCCGCCGCGCGCGTGCTGCGCTCCGAGAGCCTCAACTGCCGCGCCGAGCGGCCGCGCGCCGAGTCGCCGGCCCGCGGCGCGCGCCCCGAGCGCCGCCGCGACGCCGCCGCCTGGCGCTCCACCAAGCTCAAGCGCAAGAACGGCATGCCCGAGCGCGGCATCAAGCGCCGCCACACGGTGGGCGGCACCAAGGACTTCGACAAGGACGGCTGGTCGGCGCGCCACACGCGCACCTCCTCGCCCGACCTCACGCTCGTGCCGCTGGGGCCGCCGCTCGTGCCGCCGCCGCGCCCGCCGCTCGAGTCGCACGTGTGAGCCCCCGCCCCGCCCGCGCCGCCCCCGCGTAGCCGGTGCCTACCGTTTGGTGCTGTATGTTGTGTTCCCCTCGCCGCCGAGGACGGCCGGGGGCGCGCGGCGTCGGCCGCCGGGACGACGCTTTCCCGAGAGAGGCTATTATTTTGATTCGATTCAATTGACTGAATAGATTAGGTCACAAGTATCTAAATAATGTTATGAATACACCGATTGTAATACTCGAGTCGTAGATGGCGTGTCCGTTCGTTTTCCGTGCATTTAACCCGTTCACTCGCTCCCTCGGTCGATATCGAGATTCTATCGAAGACGTTGTTAAATTAAATTAATAATAATATTGATGTTACTTTTTATCTTGTAAAAATGATTCTTCCAAATTTTCTATGAATCGAACAGTGCAATAGTTAATGATACCTATAATTTGTCGACTGGTATGTCACTCTTAAAACTGTTATAAATCGATTTATTATACTGAAAATATAATGGAACTTAGCTCACTAGCCAATGCCAAAGAAAGATAAGAAAGAAGCTGACAATTAGCAAAGCCGCGGCCGAGCGGCGCGTGGAGGCGGCGACGGCACGCGACGGCACGCGACGGAGACCACGCCGGACCGCGCATTCGTATGACTGTAAATAATATCGTAATAGTTCCACAAATCTACACTATTTGTTTGTAGTACGACTCCCTTTGTAGTACTGAACTACTTTTTACGGAGTTAACCCGGAACTCAAATTGACTTGAAGAGTGCAAATGATGCAGCATAATATACCTAGTATAAATAGTATAATTAGCGCTACTAGGTCATAGGTTGTAGGACAATTAAACGTATATAATGACGCTCGAGGGCTTATCGTAGTCTGTAAGGTGAGCGTAACCGCAGGGGAAGGGGGGGCGGTACGCGACATGACCATACTATAACACCAGATAATTATAAGGAATATTGTGTAAGAACTATTATATGTACGTACTCTTGGAGTTCACAACAATAGAGGTTATCGTAATAGTATTATATAAATAGACACGAGCATACATCACCTACTTGCCTTCGCAATAGATTAGGACTGGAACTGCACAACGGTTCTCGAAGGGTACAGATAGTTGGTGAATCGAAGTTACCTTGTAGCGTGCGTTTGGAAACTGTGCGAGTGCGTTAGACGAGTAGCGGCCGTGACGACACTCCGACACTCGCGGCAGTGTCGCCGGTGGGACACTCGCGGCAGTGTCGCCGGTGGGACACTCGCGGCAGTGTCGCCGGTGTCACCCGCGACAGTGTCGCCCGCGTGGGACACTCGCGGCGACTTCTCGTTGTAATAGGGAATGCAATAACCGTAGTGTCTCGCTCGGTCGCCGGGGCGGCTGCCGGCGTGGGCACCGATGCAGTGATATGAAAGTGATCCCTTTAGCTTTGTAAAAATTGTACATTTCTTTTATCATTAATTTATATTAAATTTGTTATCGTAGCTTTGTTGAATGCAATTATTTTTTATTGTTTTGTTTATCAAAGAAAAGTATTTTTAGGCTTAATTCGATTGTTATTTATTTGCGAAAGCTGTAAAACGTGATTCGGCACGGTTTTCTTTTTTGTAAAAAATGTGAACTTTTGTAAATAATTTACGGCCGCAAAATTATGTTTTAGACTTTCGTGCATTGAATTTTTTTGGAAAATTTTATACCATCCTTACGTTAAGACGATCTCAAGTTTGTTGAATGTTTGCAAAGCGTTCCTTTTAAAGTTTTATTTGTAAATATATCATTTAATGTAGGAACAGTGAATTTACTAATTTTACTACATCGTACTGTACGTAGAAGATAGTTGACCGGTAGAAGTACAGGCGGCGCCCGCCCGCCGAGCGACGCCGCGGGGCGCCACGGGGCGCAGCGGGCGCCACTCAGTTTAAAACAGATTTGTATGCAATTATATTCATGCTCTTCGTGTAATCAGCTGAAATTCAAATAGTTAAACACCTTAAATACATTTTGCAAATTTGGTTCGAACCAGGTTTACAATATTTGTCATTGTGTATATTTTGGAGAAATGAAATAAAATATTGACTCAATTTAGAACCTTGTATAATTTTTTTCACTCCTGTCCTAATTATCTTTAATGACTAATTCCTTCTTAACTGCTGTGGGCATTTTAATGAAACACATAATCAGTTGCAACAACTACATTTATTCGTACTTCGATAATCTCTACACACTGATAAATAGAATGACAAGTACAAGGAAAATGTTAAAACAAATAAGTTGTACCACTTTTCATTTGTATCTTCCAACTAACATAAATAAATATAAATAATCGATTCACTTACTATACCTCCTTGTAAGTTACAAAATAAAATTAATACTTTTCATCAAACATCAATACTGCTTCGTCGCAAGCCACACTCCACTCTTCCAAATTATCATCTCAATTTTAATCATACTCCCACTTTATTCTTAGCGATTGTGATATTATAATAGAATAGCTTGAGAGATCTCATCAAAAAGCGCGTTGAGCTACAAATAAAAATAAAAAATATGTCTATAGGTTGCTCATGTTTGACATTTGCGCATATTATGTTTCACGACTTGTTGAGAAACTTATTTTTAGTGTTTTCCGTTAAGTTTAGTTAATACTAGCCTAGCAGTCGTTGCATCAAGCCTTGTTTGAGAGTATTCGTTCGCATCGAGACCGCTTCGTCTCGAACCTTTGTCTTCGTCTCGTCTTTGGTGTTTATAACAATACCTAGCGCGCGGTAAATTTTCTTAATACACAATACATAGGTACAATACTCAATGAAAAACCAAAAAGAACGGTGTGTTCACAAATCGGTGCATCAGGTCTTTCAAACATTACTCTAAATTGTTTACTATCTGTCCATTAACGATTAAGTGTACAGAAGACATTGTTAGCAATGTTAAGAAATTTATCGAGCTTCCTACTTATATCGATAAACCGCGATTTGCTTCTACATCCGCTCGAATGATACCGCATTCTTCAAAGACATTTGAACTTCACTCATTTTAATTCTACTTAACTAAATAACAGGCGAGTCGATAGACACTAATAACAACTAGCCTCACCACGTACGAAATAGGAGCAAATTATTTGCTAGAATTGTGGGCCAAAAAGTAATGCTGCGGTGACACGGTACGTTTTGAACAGAGCACACAGAATATATTTACGACCTAATTATAACAATTTTGAATTGTTTATATGGATGCATATATTTGGACAAAATTTATAAGTTTAAATTTGCAAATGGAATTAACATTCAGATTGTGATAAATCATTTATTATTAAAGATATTATTGAAAATATTCTATTGACATCGATCTTTAGTAATCTTTAGACATCGATAATTGCAATTTGTCGATATGTTACGTTTGCATTATGATATCTGTGCCCGTTACATGGCCATGTGGTGAGGTACATTTTTGTGAGAATGTTCTCAAGGGCGTGTGAAGTGTAATCATTTGCACTCGACCAGCGTGGCGGACAATGGCCTAACTCTTCTCATTCTGCGAACACGTGCTCAGTGGGCTCTGATGGGTTGTGATGATGAACACAGATATTATAAGCAATCACAACATTTTCCGCCGTCTCTAAACATTGAAACATTAGAAAATTTAAACATTCTAATGAAGTATAATATTAGGTATTAATACAATACTCAATACAATTCTCAGTGTTACCTAAAAATTGTGATTGAAAATGGATTCATTCAAAATCTATCATACAATTAGAACAACTATTTGCTGACAAGTTATCAAATATTAAATTAATTATTGTATTCTAAATCTTAGCATGACACGGACAAGCCACACAATTTATAGTACTTATGTGACACTGGAATGAACCTACATATGTTATTTCTAAGTATACATTTAATATGTCTGTCGGGTGAACGTATGTAGGATTAAATGCAGTAATAGGGTATAAACATCTAGTTTAAATTTGGTTCGAATTTATTTTTTTCGAATATTTATCGTTCAGACCATCACATTTTTAAAAAGTATACAATTACAATCATTAACATTTACAATCATTGAAAATGTTATACTGTGCGAGCGAGAGAGATGAGAGTCCTCTTAAAACTAAAAAAAATAATCTTCAATAGTCCTTTAATCTAAAACCTTGCTAATAAAACAAATCAGTCATTCATCATTGCGTTCGCCCTAAACTCCAAATTCACACAACTTACTGTTAATATACAAGCAAATCTATTTATACATGCTATAGAGATATCAATTCAAAAAATAAGAGATCGACCATAGTTTTTATATAAATAAATAGAGATCGCAATTAAGACTTCACCACGACTAATGCCCGGAATGCTAATCACATACATAGATAGAAATAGTATCGGACATTGGGCTAGGTACTAGCCTCTCCGGTCAATTTCAATGGATTTAATTTTTATCAATGCGTTGGCTATATGGCAACATTAATCAGGAATTAGTTGTCAATCAAGTCGGTCTACCAATCTCTTCCAATTCCAACGTGGTAGCTGTGAGACGTGCTATTATTTAAATATTTTCACTGTCTTATCACGTGTCCAAGTTGAGAATAAAGTATTTAATTTGAACACCCGTTGATCCTGCAACATCACCACTTGTACGCGCGTACATGATCCTTCGAGCCGGATTATGTTGAGGAGATTGGTAGACCGGCTGGACTGACAACTCATTCCTAATTAATGTTGCCATATAGCCAACACAATGTTTTAAATCCGCAAAAGTGGAAAGCCAATTTGAACTCCGCGTCATGAGGCGGATATTCGAAACAATTCGTGCGACGTCGTCAACGTGTCATTAAAGGCGGATTCATATTAGACTGACCTGTCTTTAAGAGATTTTGAGACTCGTGAGATATCGATACGCAAGAAAGCCAACGAGCTACATACATGACATCGTGCACTTCAGTAGTTATCCTACTCACACAAATACAACCGTGAACTTTTTTAAGTAGCGGGGTTTGAGCGTTTACACCAAAATTCTGAGCGATTAATTAATGTGTGTAGTCTGTTTGTTAAAAGTAACCTGAGTAACCTTTCGTACCGTTTTTGGTATGTTTAATGTTATTACAAGTATTCTACATAGAATACACGTCATGTACGTTGTTTGATATATAGTCTTTATTGTAAATACTTATCTTTCGTATATGTCAGATGTCGGGAGTGCTACTAAGGACGGTAGACTTTTCCGCCGCGTTACTTTTAACAAACAGATTATACCCGTGTCAACGCTAACGTTTATACGTTTCGTACCTTGCTTCCACACTCTTACATTTTAAAAGATGGTCTCAGGTTTGACAGTAAAATTGCGGTCATTAAAACCTTCATACATTTAAGTGTATATTCATATATACCTATTTTTGATAGAGAAAAATGGCGAGAAATTACGTACTATTTTCGCCACATTTCTCTATCAGATTAATCTTTAAAATCTCTATACACACACACACGCAATTTTTAGTACTTATGTGACACTGGAATGAACCTACATTATGTTATTTCTAAGTAAGTACATTTAATACGTTTGACGGGTGAACATATATAAGATTAAATGTAGTAATTTAAACTTTAAACTACCCGCATATACCCATATTTGGGTAGTTTATGGTCTAAACGATAAATATCCGATAAAAATTATTTTGAACCAAATTTAAACTACCCACATATGGGATATGCGGGTAGTTTATATGTGGGTAGTAAAAATTTGGTTCAAAATAATTTTTATCGAATATTTATCGTTTAGACCATAACATTTTTAAATTTTGAAAATGTTAGTGTGCGAGCGAGAGGGATCCGAAACGTACAAAAGCGCTCAGCGAAGACCGTTTATAGTGGTGATGTGTAGGCTCAGTGTTGGTACTCGCGGCGCACCGCGGGCGGGTTGTTGTTCTCGTCGGAGGGGCGGCGCTGCCGGCGCTGGCGGCGCGGAGGCGGCGGGTTTAGCGTCGGTATCCTGTCGCGGCAGACGTTAAACGCTCGTTGGAGCACCTGTCCAGTGGTAGAAATTCAATTATTATTTTCTACTATTCGTCCGCGTGAAATTTAATTTTTTTTTATGTTAATAATAATACGAGTGCAAACGAGCATACAAATCTAACAATCCACTGCCGCTCATGACATCAGTGACAAACCCAGAATAGGACCGTAAAAGGAACTGGGAATGTTAGTCCAGTTAGTATGAGATGTTAATAGGAATGTTAGTTGGTCAGTA
>DWLO01004183.1:0-10211 GCA_018245335.1 Dalla quadristriga | reverse complement strand
CGCTGTAAAGGCCAGTAGGGCCAACAGCAACTGTCCATTCGAAAAAAAAAAATAACATCGGTCGGGTCTCACACCTTAGGTTAGGCTAGTATCAATTATTATTAATTTCCATCGCGGAAAGTAATAATCAGTTACGTTTAAGATAGGATAAAAGGTAATTCCATCAAGGAAAGTAATAAATTAGTTAAATAAGGGACGTCTCGATCCTTAATTTCCATTAAAAAATAAATATATGGGTTTGTTTTGGCCGTTATTACGATAAATAAACATGTAACACAGTTCTGTGGACGAACAGAGGGCGGGAGAGCGGAAATTACCATGGAAGACGTGCCAATGGATCGCAAATGGAATGCAATGGGTTTCCAATCACGCCCGCCTATTACAACCTCAGTTAATGGATTGTCGAAAATTCCCAGTTGCCTATCTGCCTGTAAAGTTATTGGAGTGTAAATACGTCAATAATGTCAACGTTGTTAAATTTTTTATCAATATTGTTAGCTATATTTTATTGTTTATGACATAAGTACTGCAATAACACATCCTATTGTTCAAAAGCGCTGGCTACACTTATATAAGAGGCGACCACCTGAGTCCTCAAGGGTAGCAACGCATCTGTGACCAGCTTCGAACAGGACCGATACTAACCACTACTAACTGGACTTTCACTAACACCGACTAACAGGACTTACAGTCACCAACAGTCCTTTCTCCCATAGTCCTTATACTAACGAATACTGGCCAACTAACATTCCTATTAACAGCTCTTACTAACTGGACTAACTTACCCAGATCCTTTTACGGTCCTATTCGAGGTTAGCCATATGTCATGGGCGGCAGTGGATGGGTGGAGCTGCATGGTCGTTTGCTATCATATTGCTATCATACACATTAAAAAAAAATTATGGACACGCCTGTAATTGGCATACATGCCAGAGATTAACCAGCAAAAATGACAGGAAATTAAAAATAAACGGCTTAGTGTAGTTGACTTCCCTGTTCACTCCCTTAAGGGAGACAACTATGCCATTTTTAGATACGGAAAAAGTCGGTTTGTAATCTCCCTCGGGCAGGGGAGCTTACTAACCTAAAAAGTTTCGTTGTCTCCCATAAGGGAGCAAACAAGGGAGCCAACTACACTAAGCCAAATAAACCATCCATCGTCTCAAATATTACTTAAACTTTAGGTGCTAGGCTCTCGCTAAAACTTCGCCGCTTTCATCCCGTAATTACATGTGGGATTTTTGTGCGGTTAAAGTAATGGATTCAGTTGAAGGAATTTCTACAATCATATACTGTATACAGTTTGAACCATAAACGGAAAAATATCTCAGTTATTTATGTAGCCGCAAAATATGCGTGAAAAAATCATCTGAAAAAACATCTGTAACAAACCTCGAATAGGACTGTGCAGAGGACTGTTAATTGGATAGTTGGTCCTGTTAGTATTAGGTGTAAATAGGAATATTATTTGGATAATATACGTTAGTAGTTGGACTGTAGGACTGTTAGTGAATGTAAGTCCTGTTAGTCGGTGTTAGTAATAGTCCGGTTAATAGCGGTTAGTAATAGTCCTGTTTGAAGCTGGTCACAGATGCGTAATATATACATATTCGAAATTTCATGCAACCGGAAAGTCTAAACTTAAACTATACTTGACAATAATAATGTCAGTCCTCCTTTCTCATATTGCCAAAGTATAAGCTATAGCTGTAACTCAAACCGCTTGGGTCACGCCAAATGCAGCGCCACTGCAGTATGTTTGTTGCCGGCGTTCGCTAATAACTTCACCAGCTGAGAGTTATTTATTGCGGGAAGGAGATTATCCATTCTACGTCCCCTGCAACGTGTTGTTTGCGAAACAATCTTCAAAACGGAAGTTTCGGAACAAAACTTGTACGTTTACTCTTGGTTAGAAAAAATTGGAACAGTATTATAAATCTATACAAGAACTAGCTGCTCCACGCAGCTTCGGCTGTGTAGTTATTGTTTTGCATACAGTAATAAACACTCCATTTTACTCCCTTAGGGTTGGATTTTCAAAAATTATTTCCTAATGAGTGTCTAAGATGGCTACTGTTATAACTTCAAGGCTCTGGCTTCAGCGGTTTCGTTGTTTATACTTACTCTAGACCTCTCATCTGAGATCATTCATATTGATTTACCTAGCTAATTAATAACTTTGTATATTAATAGTAAATTCTGTTATAGTAGTACTACCTAGTAGCACCTACTGATACAGCATCCTACACTGTGTGACCGTACGTAAGATCACTCGCTAGTTTCAACTGTCTAAAGATGAGACAGATTAACTTTTAATGGAAAGGCACTTGGCTTCGGCCCGTGCAAAGTTTACCTCCTAGGAGAGTTAAATATTTAAAAATAAATAATAATTACAATAATGACAGGCTGGCTAGCTAGTAGATAGATACAAAAATCCAATCAGTAAGGCTAAGTACGAACAGCGACAGTAAAATGCTTTCAACACAATCGCTCTAACAACATTTTTCCAACGCCCGCAATTTTGCATTCGACAGCGACAGTCGACACGGTTTTTAATTTGGGTGTCGACCAATGTGTCGACAATCGAGGCTTTAATTGGAAATGTGTTGACGTGGGAAGTGTTTGCACTCTTATGTCACAGCTCGGTAATGGTCGATAATACCCCCGTGGGATATCGCATTGTAACATCGATAGGTATTATGTGTTGTGTACGCACGCAATCTAGGTCTACATGAGAAACCAAGTCCTTTACATTTCCAAATACGTCAACTTTGAAAACTAGTCAATTTTAGAACTCGTATTTTGTCCCAATTTGTCTACTTCCCTACTCGTCCGACAGTGACATAGTGGATAAATAAATATATAAATAAAATAATCACTTACACACTCACACTCGCGCACTAGGATTCCTTGTGTTACGGGTGGTGGACACACACAGGAAATAATACAGTTTAACGCCCAACGCCCGAGTACAAACATTAACCGAAAAATAAATGTTTGGTCCGGCCGGGGATCGTCCCCGGACCCAAAATTAACACGCCTCATACGCGCGAATACATTCAATATAGATATAGGTATATTCATACTAAAATAATAAATTAGTTATATTGTATGCTGTACCACTTTGACACACTTCGTGAGTACAACGAGCCACGAGCCGAAAAGCTAGCACCTACTTGCTAACATCATGATTTTGTTTACTATACGGGAAATTAATGGAGTTATCATCACATAAAAATAGAAATAAATTTATACTATACTTAGTACATGACCTATCTATCAATTCCATTTGGTTGATTGTTGGTTACGCTTACGTTTTTACTTAGTAAAACAAAATAGTAACAGACATGTTACGAGTTGCATTTGAAGAACGAAAATTACGACATTTGTCGCTATGTTGCTCAGAGCTCGAAATCGGATCATTGGGTTAAGAGCACATTAGGGACAAACAACAACCTAAGAAACCGAACCTTGTTTTATATATGCTCATTCTTATAGATAATATTCGAAAAAAAGTTTGTTTGTTTGATACGCCTTCCCAGCTAATCTACACAACCGATCTTCATAAAATTTGATAATGGGATAGTTTTATTTGAAACCCGAATATTGATCATAAGTCTAAGTAAAAATCAAACAGCAAAGATATCACCACATCGCTGCTCGCTACGGTTCCCGACGACTGAATACCAGTGTTTACAGCCCGCTGCATTTCATTTTTACGGTCTACCACCCGAAGTACCTACCATACCTAGTTTAGGCCGATCTACCGCCCCTGAAAAAGTCCAGCTTATGTTCTTATACAATAAAAATTAAATAACCAAATGATTCACTATACTATGTACCTATGCATCTTTTGGAGCCAGAAATAAAATAATTTTTACTAAGCAAGGAGTCGGAAACTTTGTTCTTGGTGCGTCTTTTATATTCGACTGCAAATAAAAGCTATTGAGATGTCATACCTTTTTGATAGAGGTCTTGAATTTTATTACAAAGGGACGAAATATAATTTGAAAATAACTCTAGAGACAGTAACATCGATAGTCGTATCGTAGTGTTAACTCTGGAAGCTTGATCGGTTATTTATATTTCTGTTGCGACGTTTCTCAAGTGTATGTAGATATCTCATTATGAAATAAAAAGTATTGATTTGATTTGATTTATTAAATCTGTTCGGAACCATATTATGTGCGTGATTTGTCTGACCATTATCAGGTGCAGCGCGAATGTGGCTTAGACTTCCTGTGGGATAGATAAGGAAATTTAATTCGGGCAAGTTTGCAGGTTCTCGTCTAATAATAAAAAATCAACGAGAACCGAAATGAAACTAATATAGACTTACCTAATACCTAATACATAATGTAGATAAGAGAAAATGTTGATACCTTCCAATAATATTGACATAATAAATCAGTAAGTAGATAGAGATCCTAATGAAAATGATACAAATAATGTGTACTGAAACTTTCTATATCCATATTCAAAGTATCCTGTGGGATTAAAGTCACATCCACTAAAGTTATCCAACTCTCACAAACTGAAGATACAATAGATTTTAACCTTTCACCGTAGCGTTCGAATAAGGGCGATGCCACAGAAACTCCTTTTCATCGCGTGACCATAAATCAACATTAATTTTAATATATTTAATTTTCTTTACAAAGTAGGATCCGGTTGATGTTTAGGTAGTTTGGACCTCAGGTTAAGGTACAATTCTACGAAAAACAGGCATGTAATGTGTGAGAATACCAAACAGTCCACTGTACGAGTAAGTTCTATCTATGTTCTTTGTTTTTTTTTTACTTAACTTCTTTTGTTTACATAGTGCAGAGTCAGTAGCATTAGTTACTGTTCTGAGATAGACAGTAACGTGAATAGCGACAAGCCTAGAAATGTCAAGTTGACGTACAATTTCATCCTGTTATTATTTTTACATTTATTAATTTTGTTTAAATAAAATAATCAGTTAAGATTCATAACAGTTGTAGACATGACACAAGACTCCAAAAAACTTCAACCAGGTACTTTTGGCAGAATTAGTTCACCTTTCTTTATGGATAAAAGTAGAGTAACTTATTGCACTGACTTAGAAAAATCGGTAATCATCAGTAACTTTGAACGTCGCGGATGGGTCCAAGTGGGGCCTGAGGATGAATGGAATTTTTATTGGTCCTTCACACAAAACTGCAGAAACATCTTTAGCATGGAAAGCGGGTATCGGATGAACGATAATCAAATGATAAATCATTTCCCGAATCACTACGAACTGTCACGGAAGGATTTATTGGTTAAGAATATCAAGCGATACAGAAAAGAATTGGAGAAGGAAGGTAATCCCTTAGCCGAGAAAACTGAAGTTAATCTCCCTAACGGCCAAGTTGTCACGCGTTACACACATCTGGATTTTATACCCGTGACTTACGTTTTGCCTGCTGACTACAATATGTTTGTGGAAGAATACAGAAAGTCCCCACAAAGCACTTGGATTATGAAACCTTGTGGCAAGTCACAGGGGGCGGGAATTTTCTTAATAAACAAACTTTCAAAACTGAAGAAGTGGTCGCGTGAAGCAAAAACTCCTTTTCATCCTCAACTAACCAGCAAAGAAAGTTACGTAATATCGCGTTACATCGACAATCCCCTTTTGATTGGTGGCAAAAAGTTTGATCTCAGGCTGTACGTTTTAGTTACTTCGTTTCGACCTCTGAAGGCGTATTTGTTTCAACACGGCTTTTGCAGATTTTGTACTGTCAAATATGATACGAGTGTGACTGAGTTAGATAACATGTACGTTCATTTGACCAACGTGAGCGTGCAAAAGCACGGTGGTGATTATAATAGTCTCCATGGTGGTAAAATGAGCATTCAGAACTTCCGTTTGTACTTGGAAGGAACACGTGGGCGACCTGTAACCGAAAAATTGTTTGCGGATATGCAGTGGCTCATCGTACATTCCTTAAAAGCTGTAGCCCCAGTGATGGCTAACGACCGTCACTGCTTTGAATGCTATGGCTATGATATCATAATCGACAACACACTTAAGCCTTGGCTAGTGGAAGTTAATGCATCGCCGTCCCTACAGTCGACCACCCATAATGACAGGATTTTAAAATACAAATTAATCGATAATATTGTATCTGTGGTGGTGCCACCGGACGGTATTCCCGACGCAAGGTGGAATAAAATTCCAACAAAGGAGACTCTAGGAGATTTTGCTGTTTTGATAGACGAAGAGTTAATCGAGAGAGACGATGCTAATTCACGTTACAATAAGTCTCATCGCTACAAGTAACTTACGATTTTTTTATTGTTTTCGTGCGTTATTTTTTTATTTTTTTATTTAGTTACTGTTTTACTTTATTAAATAAAATACCAATGCGTTTTAACCATTTTTTTATTGAAATTAACATAATAACAGATATGACAATTATTAGAATAACAAGATTATTGGACTTTATAAGATATCCTTTCATTTACTTTCTGGTTGGGGAACTTCTAAATCCCGTTTTCCCATAAAATCTTCATCAATAAGTATCTCAAAATCTCTTAAAGCATGGTGATTGGGCATTTTGTTCCATCTTGCATCGGGGACTCCATCCGGAGGTAGTACCACCGATAAAAGATTTTCGATGAGATTGTACTTCAAGATTCTGTCATTAACGGTCGTTGCTGTCATGGACGGGGATGCGTTCACTTCTATAAGCCATGGTTTCAACCTATCGTCAATAATAATGTCGTAGCCATAGCACTCAAAGCAATGCCGATCATTACACATGACTGGTGCCACGGACTTAAGTGAATGAACGATCAGCCACTGTATCTTATCAAACAGCCCTTCAGTCACTTCCCGACCTCGCGTCCCTTCCAAATATAGTTTTAGATTATGTATGCTCCATTTACCACTGTGTTGAGTATTGTACTCCTCGCCATGTTTTTGCACACTCACATTCGTCAAATGGACGAACATATTGTCGAGTTCGGTGACACTTGTATCGTACTTCATCGAGCAAAACCTGCAAAAGCCGTTGCGAAACATGTACGCCTTTAAAGGTCGAAAAGACGTAACGAGAACGTAGATCCTTAAATCGAATTTCTTCCCGCCGATCAAAAGCGGATTATCTATGTACCGGGATATTACGTATGTGTCTTTACTGGAAAGCTGGTGCTGTATGTATTTCTTGGATTCACGAGACCATTTCTTCAATTTGGAAAGTTTGTTTACAAGAAAAATTCCAGCCCCTTGGGATTTGCCGCATGGCTTCAGAATCCATGTCGTCTGTGGAAATCTTTGATATTCTGCTTTGAATAGGTTATAATCTGAGGGAAGGATGAAAGTTGTGGGTATCAAATCTAAATATAAATAGGTGGTAACGTTCTGTCCGTTTGCGAGGGTGACGTAAGTTTTTTCAGCGAGAGGGTTCCCATCTTTTTCGAGCTCTTTTCGGTACCGCCTTATATTTTTCACCAATAAATCTTTGCGAACTAGTTCGTAGTGATTTGGAAAATGATTTATCATTTGATTGTCCTGTAGCCTGTATCCATTTTCCATGTTGAATATGGACCTACAGTTCAAAGTATTAGACCAGTAAACGTTCCAGTCCCCTTCTGGAGCGACCTGTTTCCATCCTCGGCTTAGAAAACTATTGACTACTATAGATTTGTCAAAATCTGAGCAAAAATATACGTGCTTTCTGTCACATTGAGCTTTAATTTGCCCATACATGTGCAAAGATTTTTTGGTCATACACGACATCGTTGTAATGAAAATAATTATTTTATTTTTGAGAATTTGTTACTTCATCCTGTTGACACGTTGGATTGAAGACTGACGTTGACATTTTACATTCTTTGTACGAATATCACAGTCTGAACATGTTTAATATTCAGCCACATTACATTAATGTAAGAAACGTGTCAGTAGCACACAGTACTGTCACATGAGTAAAAACAATCGTATTCCGTAGCAAACAAATCACTGGCGCCATTATATTTTCTAATCGATATTTCTACAGAGGAACATTGAAAGAAATTAGATAAACTAGGTACGTAACGAGCTTTTTAACATCCAGTAAATCACTCCTGGCTCATCAGATAAACACGGTAGAGCAAATTTAAATTACCTGTTGATCCTTGTGTTTACAAAACCAGAATTTTTCTCTCGAGTTTATTCTCATGGATTATTATGCAAGGATCGGGCTTAGATTAATTCAAAAAAGTCACAGTATTCGATTAGTCATTCACGAAGAATGTTCTTGTTATTTATATTGGGTAAGTCTCACTGTCCCGTTGTTCGTTATTAAATGTGTACGGTTCACCAATTTTATTGTAATTGAGTGGATGCGTGTGCATATGTATTTGGATTTAGCCAATTTTTCCGTAACCCAATGTATGGGCGTACAGTATCTACCTATTTGTTTTAATCTAAGGGACCGAGGTAGGTACTGAAATCGAATAGTATATGAATACTATATGTTACTATGAGTATGTATGTGTTATATTCAGCCAAATTACAACCATGTAGGAAGGAGGTATCAGTCAGCGTTACAGAATACTGCAATACTTAACACTGCGTCAAAAAAATCACTCACACAAGCATAGTATTGACCGTTCTCGATAAAGCTACTAAGGAATGTTGAGATAAATATAGGCCGAGGCACAAATCTGAACCACATACCTTAAATGCATAGAAGCAGTGCTGGATTAAGCCAACGCGGGGCCTGTACAAAATGTGACCAGAGACTTTTGGTTTGCTTTAAGTGGCTGCAACTCATAATGGCCCACTGCAGGGCACGGGTCACTTCTCACAACTGAGGAGGCCTGAAGGCGTGGTGGCGTATGCACTCCACCACGCTGCTCCAATGCGGATAGCTTTAAGTATTGAAAGTTAATTAAGGATTAAATAAAATATAACGGCTTCTACATCGGTAACAGACTGGGCTACAAATAACTTTTCTGCCACTTACACCGGATAACCGAGATTGTGTCTCAACTGAGTCGGCGTGTATTTCCGAGTTCTTAAGCTGTGAACCCTATACTTCGACGACTTTGTGACTTTGGATCCCGGGTTCGATTTTCGGCCTTGGAAACATTTGCTTGGCTGATAAATATTTCCTATCGAGTCTAGGACCTTTGTAGTGATTTCTATGACCCCGGAAATCATAGTGCAGGGGTATGATTGTGAAATTGTATATTTATTTATCAAAAACGTAAACAAAATCCGTTTTTAGGTAAGGTTTGTCTACCGATACTGCCTTCCCGTTTTCTGCTTGGTTTCTTTAAAAATAGTTTGTTTCTATAGCGTTCTGGATGCAGTATTCAGACAGCACTTAGATTTGGGCGTACGGCAGAGCACCAGGCCAAGTTCCAGTAAGCATGTTCGTATGTATCTTTACACAAACCCATTCACCTAGTGTTTTCCAAAATATTATCGATGCTTCCTCTTAGGATAGGCTTTTGGAATTTTAAATATAGTTTAAGCTTATGTGGCTCAGAGACCTTAATATCAAAACATGACGAATGTGGAGTACTTCAAAGTTTATAACTGTTACTTACTGACTGACTCACCATGAATATTATAAGGCACTTTCCGTGTAGGTAGAAATGTGTAATTTGGTACAAAGATTCTTATGATGTGTGTAAATGTAATAATCTTGAAATTTTAATTTTCTCAAATCTAAACGCACGACGGCGCAGGAGGCCTAGTTCCAGCAACCTTTAAAGAATATAATAAAGTAAAATGAAAAAAGATAAAACCTATAAAACATACGGCAAATAATGGAAATAATCTAAATCTTGGAGTTTTGTCAAATTTGGTAGCACGGCAGTGCAAAAAGCCAAGCTTCAACAAGATTGCCAGTGTGTATTTTGATATAAAATAGACGAAACGTACCTACGTTTCTGAAGCCTGAACACTTAAAACTTAAAAGTGAAAAACGGGCCAAATCCCAAACACCTTCCAAAAAGTGTAGATATCACTACATTGATATGCTGAATTTTTTTAGAAGGGGTTTTGGGACTTGGCACTTTTTACACGGTGAAGTGTTTGTTTGGGATACATTTTAACCGCTGCCGTAACTATCCAACAGAAGGTAATTTGCTCATTGAGAGGTTCCAACGAACCAACTTGCTCGTTGCGGCGGGGAACGAGCTACACAAACAAAATAATGTTTTCTTATTCGTATACATTTAGGTTATATTCTGGAACTACACATTAT
>DWLO01004182.1:0-10211 GCA_018245335.1 Dalla quadristriga | reverse complement strand
TCATTTGAGGAGCTGATCTTGGGGGTGATATCATTTGAGATGTGTTTATTAATAAGCGACGAGCTTAAGTAGCTGCCTTCGGCTTAATAGGGTATCAGCCGATATCGGACTTGGGGACGAGCTTGAGAACGGACTATTAATACGGGCCTTAGTAAGTCACACACTCAACACTCCATTCCAACCTTCCAAATCATCACAATTACATTCCATACAATTGTCAGATTTAAACTCCCAAGGTTGGGATTTTTGTATTTTTTTATCTTTATTTTATCAAGGAGTTATGTCAAAATGTGACTGTCACCCCCATACAGGAAAAGGTTTATTTCAGATTGACAGCTACGATGAAAGCTATCGTATTTTGGTAACAAGCTAACTTGAACCATGTGGCGTAGTAATGTTGTTTGTGCGGCACAGCGGCCAACCTGAGTGTCAGAAGTATTTTGGCGTTTATGGAATTCTACCCAGAAGGTGGTAGAACCTGTATGCAGTTCGACTGGAGCTGTACCACCGCCATACCCATTTCTACCTTCACCAAGGAAGAGGTTGATGGGGTCCGTTGTAACTAATTGAAAGGTTATTACTTTAGATACATTTATTTGTCTCACTCCATAAATATGGTAAGGTAAGATATCATTTATTCATAACGGGGAACACTTACAATTTTCTAACATAAATACAAGACACAATATAAATCGGCACCAATATAAATCGTAAATGGTTCGCATTACAAACTGGATCCCACTCAGCATTATGCTGGATGTCCAAGAACAACCAGCCCTGGTCTTCCGCAGGCTCCGTTTGGCGATGCCACGGCTGTCAGTCAGTATCCTCGCACCGCTAACCTCGGCGTATACGTCACCAGTAATATTTAATTGTTCTGTGGTACGCCAGTTGTCACCAGTTGACAGTTATACAAATATAATATTTAATCTATGGCTGCCTAATTGACAGTTCGATTTGACTTATATTTTAATAATAATTCTACATTTTAATACTAATATACTAAATAATTGTAATAAATAAATAGTATTTAACCGACCATTCTATGTTAACTGTGTGTAAAGTTATAAATAAAGTTTTGAAGTTATAAAGTTGTCGACCTAGCACCCGTACAAGTTGGAACTGGCAACCCTCTGGCCGGCTGGCGACAATGCGCCCAATTAAACGCCGCCCGTTGCCTGGAGACGCGCCTTCCATCCCCGGGACAAAAACTAGCGCACCCTTTATACCTTTGTACAGGGCGATACTTTTTAACGGCCAGCGTACACGTTTCCTTTCAATAAATGTAATATCGTATGTTATTTGGATAGAACGAATTGCAAAACGGACACCTGATCTTCGGGCATGACCGCACACTATAAAAATAAGAAAACGCAAATAAAAATAAAAGCAGCGCAGTATTTTTTTTTCTTAAAATCCTTGTGTCTTTGTATTTCACGTAGAATCACACTAGCTCTCTACATGTTAATTAACAATCTATTATATATTTCTTATATAAACAGTATTTACTAAAAAATGTTTAAAAATAATTCCGTGAACTAATTCGTTAAACATAGTAGTGGCAAAAAAAATATAAAATGTTTTATTATGGTCTAAATTCTCGTGAAAATTTCAGGTAATCGTGTTTTCTTTTTTGGGATACTTAGATCATATAGTCAAGAATTATATTTTCAAAAATTAGGTGCGCTATCTAATAAATGAAAGAAACGAGGGAATATTGAAAACACAATAAAAACCGAGGTATCGCCTTAACTGCATAGAGACTCAATTACGTTAAATTGCACGCCAGATGTAACGGAAGACGTCGAGATAAAGTACAATTGAACTTCTTGGAACTTTGTTATTCGACCGAATCGCACTTGCTAGACTGCTGACCTGCTCAATTAAGCTCTTTACGAAGGCTCATTTATTTGTTCAACGATTTAAAATGGAAGAAAACACACACATCCACTTAGAGGCTTCTTGAATTCAAAGCAATTCTAAAAAAAAATTACAAAACTCACAAATTTGTGTCCCATATGTTGTCACCCTCCCACCATTTTAAGTCACAGTCCGAACTGGGCGACAAAGAGGGTCGCACTGGAAATCAGCGCCTGTGGTTCTTCGGCCCGTTTTACGTGCTGTAATACCATTGTATCACATTATGTTAGGAAACGCTCCGATGTATTTTGTTGCAGTGTGTTAGACGAAATAAACGTGTATTCTATTCTATTTTTATTCTAAAACTTTATTTGAACGTGAGACTGCAATAAAAATAACAATGAATACTTACTACATTCTAGAAATATGTTTAAACCTCACAGTTATCTATGTTGCAGTGACCGCAACAAAAAAATTACTCAGCATTAGCTGCTGGCTCTGAAGCCCAGGGCTGATTTTCAGTGCAGACCATGTCGTTGAATTAGTAGTTCATCCAAACGAAAACCTGCACTCGAATAAAAATCTTAGACATATTACACTAATGAGTAGGTTCCTAAATAAATTTGAAATTGCTTATGGTAATTTGAATTAACCTTATTTAAAAATATTAAAAAACTATCGTATGAAGATTATATTTATAGCAGAAAAAGGCACGTTCACTATGATAATGCTAATTATAATATCGAGGTAAATATTGTATTATAAAAATAAAATCGTTAACATACAAACCGATAAATCTTACGTTTATTATTACCCTCATGGGCAACGGTAAGTATTGAGATGTCGCGTACTCAAAACTTAATTAACTGAAACAGTCAGGTTCTCCTTCGGTGAACTTACCTTGAATAGGCTTTGCGCGTTTAAGGTAGGGGCATCGAGCGTGACAATTTCGCTACGTTTAGTTATAAAGTTAATAGTAGGGATTTCAACCCGGCAGGATCGTCCGGTTCCGGCCGGATTGGTACTTTCAATACCTCCATCTGATCAATATGTAGGTACGGAACGGAACGTTGCGAATAATAATTAATTGTCGTATGGAGTGTGCTTGATAGACGAAAGGGGTTAATAAAAGTATTATTTTGAGAATGTCTACAATAAAGCCAGTGTAATATCCCAAAACGAATATTATTCAAGAATCCCACATGTATTTTCTCAAAATCGTCTGATTAAAAATACATAGCTAAAAGGATATTATTCCAGATTGACGAATAAAATTGTCCATTTTGGTGTAAGCAACGCAACTTTATTATTGATTAGACTTTGTTTAGTATTCCCATACAAAATTTCATCCCTTATTCAATTCCCACTGGGGGAGGTTTTTTTGGAATACTCTTTTCAGTACATACCCTCGTCTCATAGCAACATAAAAAAATAACTTTGGCAGTTTGGGAGAACATAATTTAATGAAATCAATAATAATAATCGACTTTGGCGCAGAAACACGTTGTCGCGTCGCGATTTTACGGGTTTCGGGGCAGGTATATCCGGATCCGGTAGGTACATGCGATGCCGGATCCGCCGGATTGGTTTGCAATCCCTAGTTGATAGTGCGTCATGCGTATGACGCACTTATAATTGCCTATGGAACTCGTGTCGAAGGGCCGTCCCTGGAGCATTGCAACTTGATGGACCCCGGCCCGTCTCGGAGATGGCTCGGTCACGCCTGATGCTAGTAATATTTGGAAGCGCAGTTTCCACACTTTTCTTACTAAAATGTGTTTGTGGGACCTTCGTCTGAAACAACTTTGCATTTTCCCAAACACAAGACTATTTATTAGCTTGGTATGCATGTTCTCGGGAGCGGCAGAATGTCGGTTGAGTTTTTTTAACTAACTGCGAGCAGTGGGGGACGAGTCGGCCGGCCACGACGTTCGGGGCTTATTGTGACCGAGCTGCTTTGCCTGCGTATTTACAGTATATTCCATTCAAACTTATAAAACTTTTATTTCACCCTTACGGAATTTTCAAAAATCCTTGGAGGATGCCACTGATAACTTCAAGCCCCTAGCGTCAGCGATTTCGGCTCGGCGTCGATGAATCAGTTAGTCAGTTGGGACTGGTCTTTATTTTTTTGTTATGTGTAAGCATAGAAAAATATCTGTTTAAATTGGCAAGGTCATACGTATGTATTAGAAAGCTAGTGCATCTAGCATAGCATGAGATGGCTATTGCCGCTCATTTCCGTCTTTTTCACCAGAAACTGGCTACTACGACGCGAGCAACTCAAGCAACTCAGGAGCCGACTCAGTTAAAAGGTTGCGTTTGCGTTTCAGACGCTCGTATCGCTTCAGCAGGTACTGAAAGGACAGCTTCCGATTAGGCCCTTGAGATACTAGAGCTGCTCCCGCCAAAGTAGCCAGTGTGCGGTGACAAGTGGCGGATGGGCCAGGCTGAAGGTAGCTCGTGTGTCCGCAGCACCAGCAGCGTGTTCGACGACGACGGCACCGACGACTCGCGCTCCACGCGAACGCTGCCCGACAAGAAGTAAGGTCCCCCCTAAAGGGCTTGGTTTATAACGATACGACTGCACTATCAGAATTCAAGAGACGTCTCACAGTTAGTAATTTTAATGCCAACAATGATATCGAAGCACAATTTTTAAAGTCTACCTTGACTTTCACAATGTGATAGTTAGAACTGGTTTTTGCGGTCAAATTAGTGCATTTTTATGCGGATGTTGTATGCCAACGCACGTTGGCGTACATGGCGAAATCTTACATGTTATATAAACGAACACTACATGGAGGATGTTTACCATTCTATCAAAATGGCGACGATTATAACAGCTGACTTCACAGGATGCCATGCTGTCAAATGTTTGTTCACTGTTGAAAAAAAAGGTTCAATTGGCTGTTAACATTGACATTTGACGTATTTGGGTACTTAATTACAGATTATTAAAGTGATCTCTCATTCAGTGTTGCGATAGTGTAATTTTTTTCTTTGACTGAACTACTGGCATCCTAAGTAGTGTTTATAAGTGAAAAAAAGTTTGTGCATAGGTACGTACTAAACGTCCAAAAAATTGTTAGTTAAATAGGTACAAAGATACTGTTTAACGATTTTTTTATAAGTAAGGCGGTAAATGTCTAGAAAATCATAATTTCTAAAATAAAGACAATACGTAGCCGCTACGTTTCTTTCAGGCAAAACCACAGCGAGATCGAGAAGCGGCGGCGTGACAAGATGAACACGTACATCTCGGAGCTGAGCGCGATGGTGCCCATGTGCGGCGCCATGGCGCGCAAGCTGGACAAGCTGACCGTGCTGCGGCTGACCGTGCAGCACATGCGCGGCGTGCGCGGCGCGCTGGCCGCCGGCCCGCTGGCGCCGCGCCCGCGCCCCGCCTTCCTCTCGGAGCTCCAGCTCAACGCGCTCGTGCTGCACGCCGCCGCCGACTGCTTCCTGCTCGTCGTCGGCTGCGACCGCGGCCGCCTGCTCTACGTCTCTGCCTCCGTGACGCGCATGCTGCACTATGACCAGGTACGACTCGCGCCAAACGATACGGCCCCTCTGAACTACGCTCCAGTTGAAGCTTGCGCATGCACAGTCGAGGCGTCCCGTTCGGTGACGCTGTAAAGGCCAGTAGAGCCAACAGCAACAGTCCGATCGAAAAAAAGAAACAGTTGAGGCGACAATAGTTTATACGGAAAAGCCAATTGTGATCCGTTGTGTTTTAATTTGATTCAAATTATTTTTTCGAATATTAATCGGTCAGACATTCATTAATTCTGATTGAATTTCATTTGTAATTTTTGTAATTTGTATGGCAACAATTAGTAAATGAAATGTGTACAATAGGCGATCGAAATGTAAAATTGCAAAACGCAACGCCATTGTTTAGAACGAAACGTGACGCCTTCGGCCATGTGAAGGTGTAGACGTTTGTATGGTGTGTGTAGTCTGTGTTACGATTCTGGTGGCGCGTGACGTCATCCTAAGCGCGTTCAAAATTGCGGCGTTTAAACAACTTGGTCAAAGGTAACTTTGACCGATTAAAAATTTAGACTGTAACATGTACAAACGAGAAAGCTCTTTGTACTGTACTGTATGATTAAAATCAAGTTTATTTTTATTCGAAAATCTCTTTGATCGTAGGTACTTACGAGTTCAATTAAAACGACAAAGAATGTTTACAGCAAATCTTTTTCTTAATCACCATGCAGTAACCTGAAGACAATTAAAAGCCGTAATGTAGTCTCGACAGCGACTAATGAACCAATTTGCCTCTTGCGTTTCAGAATGCGTTGCAATGTATGCAAAGCTGAATTGACGTGTCATTGGGCTGTGCCTCTTTTTGTTGCTTATTATTTTACTTTTACTTTAAGACACGCTTTTTACTGCCTTGTCTATGATAATGTTGGTAATTAATTTTGGTAATTTTTGGTACTATAATTATGGTAGGTGGTGGTGTACCACCGCCACACCCATATCTGCCGTTAAATAATTGACAATTGTGTTTCGGTCGGAAAGGTGTGGAGGCCGGTTACACTTAACAAGAAAGTGCGAACATCTCAATCCTCAGTGATGGCAACGCATTAGTGTCCAGCTTCCAATAGGACTATTATTAACTACTACTAACTGGACTATCACTAACACCGACTAACAGGACTTACAGTCACTAACAGTCCCTTCTCCCATAGTCCATATACAAACGAATACTGGCCAACTAACATTCCTATTAACATGTTATACTAACTGGACTATCATCCCCAGCTCCTTTTACGGTCCTATTCAAGGTTTGTCACAAATATCATGGGCTGCAGCGGATGGGTGGATCTGCATGTTCGTTTGCTATCTTAATCACATACAAAAAAAGATTAACAGTAAGTCTAATGTCTAATTACGTCCATCGCTTTTGTTGTATCGTTCGGGCATGTCGTTTCCACATCAGCCATCAAATTGAACTGAGCTTCGCGTGGAGACAATAGCCAACTGTCGCCATCTATCGGAAAGATGTGGAACAATGTTTGCAGACGGAGCTACTGGGGCAAAGCCTGTTCGACATCTTGCACCCCAAGGACGTAGCCAAGGTGAAGGAGCAGCTTTCCTCGTCGGACATCAGCCCGCGCGAGAGACTCATCGATGCCAAGAGTGAGTTTTACATTACAAAGTACACAGTACATATTTACAGAACATGGATAAGTGCGAACTATAGTTATTTGAAACATTTGCAACATTATTTAAATTTTGTACCATTCTATAACGATTTAAACAGTGAATTAAAAATATTAAAAAATCACATGCATACAGCCCGTTGTCGACAAATTTTATGAAAGCTCCGAGCGTAGTGACGCGAGCCGAGTGCGCACTCGTAATGTTTTTTTTTTCTTCTAATATAGGGTCACACCTATTGAGCAATTGCCTGTGCCAAGTTTGAGATATATATTGAAACTAAATGAAATTAATTTCACTTTGTAAAAGCGCGAGAATCTCCAAAAAAAAACTCGCGAAATGTTATGTGGGGCGAAAGTATCGGTGTAGTGCGGGACCGTTGTGGGGCGAGGGTCGCAGCGGTGCAAGTAAAGTTGGGCGGCCGTTCTGTGCGCAGCGATGTTGCCGCTGAAGGCGGACGTGGTGACGGGCGCGTCGCGGCTGAGCCCGGGCGCGCGCCGCTCGTTCTGCTGCCGCATCAAGTGCCGCGCGCCGCCGCCCGAGCAGCCCGCGCCGCTTGCGCCGTCGCCCGTCAAGGAGGAGACCGAACCCACCACCAAGCTGCGCAAGAAGAACGCCGACAGGAAATACTGTGTCGTCCAGTGCACTGGTCAGTCTATCGCTATTAGCCGCTCGCCGCCTTTCGTCTTTTTTTATGTGTATAAGATAACAAACGAGCATACAGCTCCACCTATCCGCTGCCGCCCATGACCCCTGTGACAAACCTAGGACAGGACCGTAAAATTTACTGGGAATGTTAGTTCAGTTAGTATGAGATGTTAATAGGAATGTCAGTTGGTAAGTATTCGTTAGTATAGGGGCTATAGGAAAAAGGACACCTTTCTTGACCTTACGAAATTTTCATATTTTTTTATCTTACACTTAATTTTTTTTATTCTGATCATAGCAAGATTTGAAAACATTATACTTATTTACAACTAAGCAGAGCTTGCAGCTTCGCCCGCTTGAAATGTGTGAGTGAAATAGGGTACCGACGCTGAGGTCAATAACTAAAAAATCGTTTGAGATATTGAGATAAAACATGCCAATGCGGTAAGGAAGGGTTCGCTCTTTGCCATAAGCAATATAGACTGGAAGTTGTTTTTGTGCTACTTGCTAGCGAGAATAGATCTGAGGGCTGTGTCGTGTTTGTCCCGAATTGCCTTGCAATGCCACTGCACTTATGCACGTAGTCCGGATTTCAAGTACACTTCAAACATTAAGTGCGAATAGGGTTTCCCTAACCGAAATTGAAAACTTTTGACCACACCCGTCTTGATTTTCGTCCGCTCCCGGCGGCCGACTCTCCTTGGTCCGTGAGGCGGAGATTCGCGTGCGCCGGCCAATAAGCAACATGAGCGGCACTTTTTAAAATGGGTAAGAGATCCAAATTCGTGCCTTAACAGTCATCTTAGTGTGAAGCTAAAACGTAGGAAGCTGTGGCTCATACTAGTGTCCCACAAGTACAACAACAGATTCCTGTTCGTACAAATGCAGTTACTTCTTAGAACACGGTGTCGTCCGCGTGTGTCACTTGCAGGGTACCTGAAGTCGTGGGCGGCCGACATGTGCGAGGAGAGCGCTAGGCGCGGCGGCGGGTCGGAGGGCGGGGAGGCGCCGGAGGAGGACGGCAGCCTGTCGTGCCTGGTGGCCGTGGGGCGCACGCTGCCCGCGCCGCCCGCCGCGCCGCTCGCGCTCGCTGCCGCGCCGCCGCCCGCGCGCTGCCTGCAGTACGTGTCGCGACACACCACCGACGGGAAGTTCCTCTTTGTCGATCAGAGGTGAGTTTGTTACCTACGTGATGTTAAGGTGGTGGTCGACCGTCGTCGCGTGCCGCCGGGCGTCAACCGACTACTAAAGAGACTGCTGGCCGTGCCTTTGATTTCATTGCTAGCGTCGAGGATTTTGTACTTTAGTAGCCGAGTAATAAAGTTCATTTATGCTAGAGGAAATAGCTGTTAAGCGAAAAGACCACCTTTTGTATAGTTTTTTACTGTTTGTTGTTCTATTCCTTTTAGTGTACATTCAAGAGTTAGCCTTTCATCTATCTATCTATGTCTATGGGTAGCTTCATGCGCAAAAAAATAGGCTAACGTTGTCAAAACCCTCGAAAATGTATATGTAAGTAACTTGTTCCGCATCACCAAATTTTTTCCCGAGTGTCTAAGAAGGAAGGACAATATGATTTGGATGCTGATGCGTTATAGGGTGACGCTGGCGCTGGGGTTCCTGCCGCAGGAGTTGCTCGGCACGTCGCTGTACGAGTACGTGGGCGGCGCGCAGATGGCGCTCGTTGCGCGCGCGCATAAGGCGTCGCTGCTGCGCCGCGCGCCGCTGCGCACGCCGCCCTACTGCTTTCGCCGCAAGGATGGCTCGGCGGCGCGCATCCAGTCGCACTTCAAGCCCTTCCGGTCAGTCCGTCCGTACCCGCCAATATCCCCACTCACGGCGTTGCGCTCTGCTGCTTCCGCCGCATGGTCGGCTCGGCGGCGCGCATCCAGACGCGCTGCAAGTCCTTCCGATCAGTCCTATTCGAAGCTGGTGATAGACACGTGGCTAACTCTGAAGGCTGAGGTGGTCGCCTCTTGTATAAGTGTAACCGGCATCCACAAATTTCCGACAGGAACACAATTGTTGAAATACAATTATTCTGCGGTAGAAATGGTGGAGGTGGCACCGCCCCGGGCGAGCCGTATGCAAACTTCCACCTGTGACCTGCACCTTTCAATCATTTACTTACTTACAGGAACCCGTGGACGAAGGACGTGGAGTACCTGGTAGCCAACAACACTGTGCTGACGGACGAGCACGGACACCCCGCCGACCAGCTCTACGACCTCGCCGACCAGAGTGAGTGCGCACGCGCACGTACGCACATACACAACATTGCAACCACACTAGATACTGTTAATATATACTGTTCACTAACCTTTCACATTTAAGAGACACAGGGCGTACTGGCTGTTTCGCTGGAACCCTAGACCGCTTCATATATATATATAATGTCCTGCCCTTTCCTTGGTTGTTTTTATTTATTATGTATTAACTTCCCATTTTTAACTTTCCCATACAAAATATTGAAAAACTGAGAAATATGTATTCTATTAATTGCGCTTATCAAAGACTGTTGTAAATTT
>DWLO01004181.1:0-10212 GCA_018245335.1 Dalla quadristriga | reverse complement strand
GCTGTACCTCCAGACGCGTGCGCTGACTCCTTGATACCAACGCGTACCATGCCGGCGACGCGTAGGTGAGTCGTGTGATCAAAATCCGTTCACCGGTTTCCGGTTTCGGTGCATATTCGCAACAAAAACTCTAAAAACGTTTGATCATCTATAGGTGTCATATAAATAGCATATTCCATCTCAAATTGATTATCACAGACAGAGACACTCCAAATTTATTTATCTGTAAGATTATAATAATAATAAACTTTCGGAGATTAAGGGTCGTAGCATACGTGTTTTTGTTTGTTACTGTATTTTTATACGTAACTATGTCAAATAATCGCCCCGCCCGTAAGGGGTGGGGAAAAACTCGTTGCGTAACGTTAATTATGTTAACTTTTGAAAACACTAGAAACCATCTTGCTTGCAAAATTTACTAGGACTGACGTCAGTGGGGTTGTAAGTTTTTTATTTTTTTTTATATTAAAATGTACCTACCTACTTATTTGTAATTTGTTACGCGTATATAGGTACGCGTAGGTACCTATATACTCGTATTGTGTATATACTTACTTACCTACTATACTACAATAATCCCTCTGATAGTTTGGCTGCTTAGTTCGCCCGATCGAAATATCTATTGACGTACTAATAATAGTGGGCTTAATCTTTTCCAAAAGATTGGAAACTTTAGTATTTTTATTTCTTGCGCTGCTTAAACTTTAAAATTTCGAACCCAGTTGCTTTGCTCAGAAAATCTTTAACAAAAACCTCGCTAAAGATTTCAGGTGGAGTTTCCATAATTTCAGGGAGGCATTGCACTCGTGGAGGCGCGCAGCCGTGCGGCGTGGCGCAGCTAGGAAAAACTGTCTATAGAAAGGGTAAACAAGCCGATAATAGTCACTCCAGTAAAACGAAGCAAAAAAATTCATGGCATTTTTATATTGAATGTAGATAGAGTTGTTTCCTTACCTTTACAAACATTCAAATTGAAACAGCTTTGGGTTATCTGTCGTGCTCTTTAGTCATGTAGTAGGTATTTTCGGAACTTTTTATTTCATCGTGAGGTGACATACACTTGAAAACGTCATAACAGAAAGAGAAAACATGCCATTCGTCACTTATCTAAAAATTACTGACATATTTCCTGTCTTTCACCTAATTACTTGTGATACTTAGACATTACCTATCTTAATCATCTGCTGCAGAATACAGTCTATTTTTGCAAATCATCTTGCCTTCTGCCATGCTTCAACTACACCAGTTCAGTTCTCCAGCTTCCCTTTGAGAATCCAAATTGTATATTGTGTAAAGCTTTGCAGTTAGGTACCTACCTACCACGTAAATTTTTACGTACCTAGGCATTTAGGTCGGTAAGTAGGTACTTTTAAGAAATATCTGACCTGGAGCGCTCGTTAGGTAGGTACATCTGAGCTTCGTGGACGTGACTGAAATTGGTAAGCTTGTTAAAGCACAAAAGCAACAAGGATTTACTTTGACTTTGAGGCGCTCACGCCACTGAATAGAAATCCCTCGAATTAAGTCTCATCTCATCCAGATTCACGCTGCTACGCTCATCTGAATGGCCCGTAGGTATAGTAGTAAGTAATTAAATATCAAGAGATTTTCCATAGTAATCAAATAATGAACAAGTTAATAAAGTGCTACATAGCTACATTAGCTGTTCTAGCTGTTACACAATCCGTGGTTGAAGAGCAGCTTTCACATTAACTGCGTTTACACACCGGGAATATTTTATTTATGCTCGTATGACACACGATTATTTTACAATCGTACGCGTGCACGCGCTTTTTTCAAGCGGTCAATCGGTAGCGGCGTGCGTGCGCGGACGCGGGGCAGTCAGTCAGTCGGGTTCATATCACGCGGGGCGGGTCGAGCGCACGAGCGTACTAAAACGAGCTTATACGCGCCGTAAATACGCCCGGTATGTACGTTCTTATACATACGTGTATGTTTTGATAAATACAATCGTAGTAAGAACAGGTAATGAAAAAATGAAAGGAAAAAAAACTGCTTTATTTTTAACTTTTTTAATAGGGATAACTTATATAATATGCAAGGGATAGTCCCAGGATCTTCTCTAGTGACAAAAGGATAAAACCATTCATAAATGGAGAATCACATATTATCACCTGCTCAATAAATACAGTCAACAGTAAGCATAATTCTTAAACAATTTATCCGTAAACGATATTTAGTCATTTTACAACTCCGTTAAAGTTCGAAACTAAAATATAGGTGTACGAGACACGAACGATCGGCCGAGGAGCGGCCGGCCGCCCGGGCGCGTCCCGGGTCACTGCGCGGCCGGGAGGCGCGGGCGGCGGCGGCGCGGCTAGGACGACGAGCCGGCGCCGAACATGTTCGCGCTGAAGGCGGGCGGCGGGGCGGGCGCACCCCCCGCCCCCGCCGCTCCGCCCGCCCCGCGCGGCTTGGGCGTGGGCGGCTGCAGGTACTCGTGCCGCGCCAGCCCGAACACGTCGATGCGCTCCTCCTTGCGGTACGCCAGGCAAGCGCGGATGAAACTCTGCAACGATGAAACATGACATGTGCTTATTTTCATTTTTTGTACATCCCCTTGGAGTTATCTTCCAAGGGCCTTAATTACGTGCATCTAGTTCTTGAACATCTAATTATCTAATCTAACTTAATTCATATTATGATTATGTACATTGGCATGTTCATTCTCTTTCTTCATCATAATCGTAAATCAAAAACGAGAGCACCAGCAACATAATTAATTTAACGTTATTTTTCGTTACATGGTGGTAGAACCTGCATACAGTTCGCCCGTAGCAGTACCACGGCTACCTCCATTTCTGCCGTGGAATATAATTATCGTCATACTAACCAGCTAATATTCTTCGAGGATCGTCACAGTTAACTATGGACAGCAGCAGATAGTGGGACTGCACGCCCGTTTGCTATTCACATCCATCCATTCCAGTCTTTCTTCATCATCAGATTCATAAATAATCAAAGTCGCCAGAATAATATTGATTTTACCATATGAAAGTACAAAATGGGAAGTCCACCTGATATGTCACTTAGCTAGGTGACATATCTTTCATCAATGTGATGCTAATACCTAACACCAGGCATTCAGGCAACCAGAAATAACTACTAACACATTTGTCGACAGTGACAGCGTTCGGGAAGTTAAGACATCTTGTCATCCAAATTACCTCAGTGCCTGAAGTCGAAAGTATTCGAGCTATGTTTGCTGCCAGTGATGACTTATGGATCCGAGACGTGGTCCTTTACCCTATTCGCAAGCTCAAGGTCACTCAGCGCGCCATAGCTTCATAGAAAGTGCAATGATCGGCACTTCGCTACGTGACCATATCAGAAAAGATGAAATTCATAGACGAACAAAGGTCACCGACATAGCTCGCAGAATAGGCAAGCTGAAGTGGCAATGGACAGGCCACGTCTTTAAAGACTGATAACCATGAGGAATAAAGGTCCACTAACGGAGACGACTCGAAAAAAGGAGCACGAAAGTGTTAATGTGAGTAACTGATGAAAGCAGTGGTGCTGCCCCTTCTCTGAAGATTAAACTATTCACTGGCCATAGTGGCCGCTGCACTTCAAGCAAAGTGCCAATAAATATTACAATTACTATATGTTTACTGGTAAGGTACGAATATAATGCTGTTATTTATTTAGCCTGCATCTTCGCTTTCCCCCAGGCTAGCTCTCCACCAAAGCTTTACTGCCATTCATCATCATTCCAACCCACATATGGTCCACACCAAGCACGGGTCTCTTAGAACTTGGGTCCACTAAGCTGGACAACTGAGTATCGGTGGAATTCACTCTCCTTTGAGAATATTGTGGTGAACTCTCAGGCATGCAGGTTTCCTCGCAATGTTTTCCTACACCGTTAAAGCAAGTGATATTTAATTGCTTCAAAAAGTAAGTGTAGGCATGGGATTCGCACTCTGGACCTCACGAGTAGGCTGCCTAACGTTTATGCCTATAGTTTATAATCAACCTATTTGAGGTTGGTCAGACTTATCAATAGATTAAGAGTATCAATGATACATTTCTCCATGTTAATTCATATACACAACCACAATTCTAATCTAAGCTCTAAGGTAAACCAATCCGATATTCTCGTAATAGTACATCTAAGTACAGTGCCTTGTATAACGGAATCATCAATAGTCACAAATACAAATAAATTTTTCATCCACAAGATATCACATTCAAATTGAAGCCTTATAAGTGATAAGCCCCATTATCCTTTTCCACATTACAAGGATAAGAGGGTGAAAACATTGCAAAGGGTGAAACATTATGCTTTCAGATAACAGGCATCGATTGGGAAAATACACATACAGTTGAATTTTTAATTGTCTCTAAAAACAACTTGGCAGTGAAATGTGTGTCAGACAGTTTTGTAATAATCAAAAATTAATTACAGTTAATGACAACAATGATAATAAACGCATACACACTCACACCGTCGCACTAGGATTCCTTGTTGCGGGTGGCGGACACACACAGAATACAATGTAATTTAACGCCCAAGACCTGAGTACAAACATTTATCTGCCCAATTAAATGTCTGCCCCGGCCGGGGATCGAAGCCGGACCCACGGCTCGTCAGACAGGGTCACTGACCAACGCTTTACAGAGTCGTCGTATCTTACAACAAAACAGCATTTGAATAAGCATCATACCTTAGCCTCATTACTGACAGTGGGCTTGTTGGCAAACTGGACCTCAGTCGCCTTCAGGATGGTGTTCTCTTCCAGGATAGTGGCCTGGCTCTGGTTGTGGCCGAATGGCTTCTTTCCATACAGGCACTGGTAGAAGATCACACCCACGCTCCACACGTCCACCTTACTACTGATCTTTGGTGGGTTCTTGCCTACTACAAAGCACTCTGGTGGCAAGTACCTGAAAATGAAAATTAAGTAACGTTAACAGTGGCAACAGAGTAGGAAGCGCTAACTATAATGTAACCGATCGGCTAGTGGCGAAAGTAGATGGCCCCGCTTGTCGAACGACATACTGCTTACATAACACACAAACATCTGATATTTTACACGAAAACTTAGAATGATAACCACTTAATGTAGAAGAACCGTACGATTCGATTCTTGGTGCATTCGCAAGCGCCTTGCCTATCATCATCTTCGCAATCCATCAGCAGCCGACTACTGAACTCGGGCCTCCTCTCAGAATGACAAGGATTATGCCATAGCCCACAACACTGACCAAGTGTAGATTGGCAGACTTCACATGTCTTTGAGAACACAATGGAGAACTCAGTTTCCTCACGATTTTTTCCTTTACCGTTAAAGGAGGTGTTGTGAAATAGGTTAAAACACACGTAACATAGAAAAGTCACCAGGTTGGATGGAATATGAACCCCGAACCATCACTCAGCCTCACCTATAACCAACATTAAATTGGATAGCAATACGTTATTCCTTCGCCTGGGCTGGTGTGCTGGGGGATCATGGCATATCAGGAAAAATGGCAGAATGGGCGAGTGTAACAGCGACACTTTTACCAGTCGAATTATAAGCGATAAAATTAGACAAGTGCGCTTATTGTATGTCATATGGGTTATCAGATATCAGTCTTTAGTACTGCAGCTTTAATATAATAAAACTTCCAAAGAATTATGTCTTTGAAACAACAATATTGTTAATTGAAAATAACTATCACAGATAAAATTGTTCAACTATCTTATCTTTAAATGAATAATTCTTTGCTCATTGAGTGCTTCCATATTGGATAAATGAGGAACAATAGGAAATAGATAATGGGTATAGGTAGTTACCACAGTGCAACTGTATAAACTGTTGTTAACAAAGCCCATTGGCATCTCTAACTAACCTCATCCCACATATTTTTAACAAAAGCTTTGTGGATCCAAATGTGTAAATGTTCATTGGAAGATCTTGTACACTACATTGTTCTAACCCATGGATATGTATTGTTACAACGAAACTTGTTGTTTGATAAAAAATTTAAGATCTCATGATCCATTATGTCTAAAAAGTCAAATGAGATGCTTGATACTGACCAGTATGTGCCTGCACCTTGGCTGGTGAGATCCATGCCATGGTCGGGGTTGTAATTCTCCTCGTCCATCACTTTTGACAGACCGAAATCGGTGATTTTGATTTCCCCGCAAACATTGCCCTCTGTCAAAAGGATGTTCCCAGGTTTCAGGTCGTAATGGATCACAGGTGGTTTAATTTCATTTAGATATTTTAGCGCAGACACCACTTGCATGACAATGGAGCGCGCCTCACGTTCCGGAATAGTCTTATGCTGGAAAATAAATACGTGACACATTAATGTTTATGAATAAAATTGCTATTGCAAGAAATTTTCCTAAGTCCGAGTCATTTAGGAGGAATATTCCGAATATTACATCAATACAATACAATACCAAAACTCTTTATTGTACACCAGGACAGAACATACAAATTAATAAATAACAGCACATGTATACAATAGGCGGTCTTATCGCTAATCTTAGAGCGATCTCTTCCAGACAACCTATTGTTGCTGTAGTAGTATATATACTTATATACAGTTCAATCAACGAGTGTTAGAATATACGAAAATTTCGTGATATTAGAATAATCAGTATTTACAGCTCATCCATCATTCGGACATAATAATTATGCAGTGATAATAAACAACAGTAAATGTTGAATAGGGCTAAAAAGCTACATATAAAAGTGATGGATTACCTGCTTGAGATAAAAATCGAGATCATGACCATTGCAGTATTCCAGAACTGTACAAAAGGAGTTACCATCAATTTCAAATACATCGTAAAGCTTCACAATTCGCGGGTGGTCTAACGCCTTGTGAATGTTGTACTCCCGCAGTGCGTGTCTGTAATTAATGAAACATCACACTCTTGTCAAATAGTTACTAACAAAATGAGACATCTTTTAAGCACTGCTGCAGTACTAAAGTATGCACACACCACGACACACACTAACTCCGGTTTTCGGCTTTCATTCAATTACAATTGATAATACAGAAGGTCCTATGTCAAGCACATACTGTACCCAATAGTGGGACATGTATTAACTTTCAGCAACAAAGCTATCTACATTGATTGTGTTAATAGTTAAATAAATTACAAAAGTTCCATCACTCGTATACGGACTCACTTGATATAGTTGGCCTTCTTGTCTTCTTTCCAGTCTTTGTTGAGCTGATGGACCTTGCAGGCAGTGTACCGTTGTTCTCGCAGGTCGAACGCCTTGTGTACTTCGCTGAAGCCACCCTTGCCCAGTAACATTAGTAACAGATATCTGCAATAATCAAACATACAAAGCTATTTAATACAATAATAGTACAGCACGTTTATTTCGCATCCCTATAAATTTCCATTTTAATTGATATTAGTACTGTTGCTAAATTAAAACACGACGTTGAAATTTTCGATGGCATCGAAAATTTTTAGTCACATGCATTTGACCTTGGAATAATAAGTATTGTTAGTTGTGTTAGTTTGCAGTTTCTTCGTTTGAGATGTGAAGGCTGCTTTGGGTAAAGGCCTGCAACCTCTTCCACAGCACCCAATCTTTAGCTAAGACCATCCACAGCCTTTGCCGGCATTCTAGATTATATTGTCTGCCCAACCTTTTGTGCGGCCTGCCGACACCTTCTTTGCTTTGCCAAATGGTCCAAAGCTATGTAATGCTTAGTGTAAATACAATTAATATTAATGATAAATAGTTTTCTAGCAGGCTGACGACGCATTGGCGACTCCTCTGATGTTCCGAGTGTCTTTAGCCGACGGTGACCACTTACCATCAGGTGGCCAGTCTGCTGGTACGAACTACACCAACATTTATTTTAAAAAACTTACCTCTCGGATAGTACAGGATGCTGTGAGAACCTGCTCTGATCTTCATTATGTATCCTTTTTAGTTCTCTTATGTGTAAGTTTCTTTCTCGTTCCAGCTTCTCCATCTCAAGCTGCAAATCTGCATCCTCTTTCTTCAATGCCATTTGCCTTAACTGTAAATTATGTTTTCATTGTATGAGAAAACATGACATAGATGAATATACCACACAAAAAAGCGTACAATATTAGTATTTAAACTCACATTATAGGTTATTTTGTGTAATTTCAATTTCATATACAAATCCGTTCCCTAAGCAATATGATTTTAAGGTTAAAATACTTAGAAGCATAAAAAAATAATCACCATAAGCCTAACCTTGAGAATCTCATCTGCTTCATAGTACTCTTGACTTGTCATACTGGGCAGTGGGTCCGGTTTGAGGAAGGTGGGTGCGTCGGTGCCGTTGTGGAGCGGCTGGGGCTGCGGCGTGGAAGGGGCGGACACACTCGAGGTGCGCTTGCCCCGCCCGCCTCCGCCTTCGTTATTTGACGGCCGCTTCTTAAACAATTGCTTTTTCTGACGATCTATCTCCTCTTTCTCAGAGTGATTTCTTCCTGCCGCCTATAAAAATGTAAAGGATAAATCAAATGCAAATAGAATAGAATAAAGATTGCGAAACAATAAGTCTGGTTGCATTTATCGAAGTTTATAATTATTGCATTGCCATGTGACCTTTATTTTTGAAATTACGATTTCATATCGTAGTTCTGTAGCATTCATAGGTTAGTGTCCGATCACTATCTAACATGTTCAGGTGTGGCAACATACCTCGTCAGCTCTTGAAATGCATATCCATCAGTCCAGTTCTCTTGAAAGGTAGCACCGACGCGCTGTGTGACAAACTGACCAAGCCTTAGCCTATTCTGCATGCACCTCTGTCGCGCTTCCTTTTTTTCAATAGTACTTTTCTCATTTAATAATTTCTTGACAACTTCTATACACTTATTAATTTGTGATTTATGTTGGTCTATTACCTGTTACGGAAATTTAAAACACATTAGAATATAGAATTATCTGTAATTAGTATCAGTAGGTATGTATTCAAAGAAATATTAATATTAATAATAATAATATATTGTATTCACACCTTGACCTGTGCTTGAACTTGATGTTTCAATTCTTCATTAGACCGTGTTAATTCTTCTATTCTATTATTCCTTACTTCTAAATCAGAAGATGCTTGAGTTTCTAACTCTAGTATCCTCTGACACGTCAGTTCTGTTTGAATCTACAGACAAAAGAAATATGATACATTTGCGGCACTATTTTACAAGGACTACTGCACTTTACTATCCTTTCATGAGTATGTCCATACCTGTTTAACAGAAGTATGAGGTCGTGGTTGCGAGGCGGAACGTAAAAAGTCGGCTCCCGAAGGCAGAAGGGACGATGGTGACGGTGGGAACTAAGAATAAAGTTATGTTCATCAATTATAAAATGGCAGATAGCTCAACAACAAAAATCTAATCTTGACATTACTTTTATTTTGCTTATAAGTTTTAGTATAGTCCAGTGGCTGCCAAACTTTCAAGTTTTAAATGAAAACAACATACTCATAGGTTTTATTCCTAGAATTCCTATGGACACACTCACATAGTACACTCATAAGATTTTACTACAAACACAAAATGCAAATGCATTTTCGGGGATAAAAAGTCTTTGTCACTACCGAGCCCATAAACAATCTCTATGAAAAATCACATTGATCAAATCGCTTTGTTCCATTGCATAATGAAATAAGGAGTAATAAATAAACACATATTATTAGTGATTTATTAATCATAATCAACATATGACAAGCCCACTAATGGTTTAGGCTAATATCCACCACACTATCCAAGTGGGGGTTGGCAGACTACACACACACCTTTAAAAACTTTGTGGAGAATTCTCAGGCATGTACTATTACAATGTATTCCTCGACTGTTGGAACAAGTGATACTTAAATGCTTAAAATGCACATAACTCTAATAAGTTAAAACATTAGGCAGAAATCATAACCATTCTAGCACTTTTTAATATGTAGCTTACCATAGGATAATTAGCGCCTTGGGGAGAAGGTGATTTGGCACCCATGTGCCGGACAGGACTGGATGATGGATGCTTACAGATGTAGTCCCTCATATTCTTATCCGAGGAGTTATGCCTCTGTTTACCACCACCCCCTCCACCTCCCCCTACGCCTTCTTCTCCTGGAATTCAAATTATAGACAAATATAGTAGTTATCGTGAAAAAGATGTATATTATTTTTTTTAAATAAGAGAAATATATTAAGTAATATTATATCCCACAAGTCGAAATCGGACT
>DWLO01004180.1:0-10213 GCA_018245335.1 Dalla quadristriga | reverse complement strand
AGTGGCTGCTGCATAGCAAAGCGTCTACCTTTTAGCGCTGCCGCACACTGGGCCTCGGTAGCGGCCACAGCTGAGCCACAAGTTGCGGACGACATTTCTCGTACATTTTGTATGACATCGGTGCACACTAAGCGCTCGCTACTTGTGGCCGCGCTTTATCGCTCGCCTACCGCGCACACTATACCACAGTCGAATTTTGCGACGTTTTCTACGTCTTATTAGATAATTTAAAAATTTACATCAAACACATCCGACCCCTATCGAATACTGAGCTGAATTCTAGCCACTAGTAGCTATGACAGCTGGCAGGGTCTACTGGCTTGACATAACTAGCGGTCGCGTTTAGTGGCCCAGTGTGCAGACGCCCTAAAAGCACGGGTACACTCTATTGTGTGCGCGACTGTACATTAGGATTGAACTTGCCGACTCTTGGACTATGCTTATCTCATCGCATGTTTTCAGTGGATGATAATTCGAAGCAGGCAAAAATATTGTGAGCTGTTTACTCTATGCTTCTTAATTTAAATATATGCACTAAACGGAGTCTTAATTTCCGTATCGAGCCCTATGAGAAACTAGTTCCTAGAAAATGCGCATCGTGCAATAGTTCTTCGATCGTGACTAAAGTTACTATTAAGAAGTATGTAACAGTGACTAAATTTAAAACTATACGATGTTAAACGATCTGGTCTTCGTTTAATGTTGTGTAGGTTTGAAGAAACTGTCCATTTGTAGGTCTGCTTACTACCTTTATGCTCCAATTTGTATTTTGTGAATAAAAATTGAAAGCAGTACAATGCATCAGTCAATAGTTATTTTGCATTTAAGAGATCGATCCTAACCCAGTGATAAGTAAGAAAACTAGAAATATTGATGAGTACCTACTCTTAAATGTAGTTCTCACCAAAATAAAAAGAAATAAAGAGCTTCCGAGGTTGTGTAGAACCGTGTTGTGTTTGTGTAGATCTATGGACGGAGATTCAACTTCCCAAGTAGACAATGAACCATTGACAATACTCTATGACCTTTGACAGACAGCAAAACACTTTTTTGTTAACGCACAAACCTTTCAACAAACCAGATAAATACAAAATTGTAAGTCACACTTCGATATTCGATAAATCACATTATATTTAATATTATACAGATTTTTTAAAAATTCCAAGAAATTATTAGATGGTATTTTGTCAAGTAATTGTAATAGAATGTTATATATTTTTTCCGAATAATAGAATTTATGATATGTCTACAATTTGAATGTAAAAATAATTCTGTGTTCAAAAGAGAATAAGATATGAATGTTATCGTATGAAGAAATATAAATTTAAATGTTATTATAAATGTTACAATTTATTAATCAGCTAGAATCTTATATCTGTAGGTGAAACTGTATTTTGGATCATCATTCGCGAAGCATACCGCGTCTCACTTGACTTATTTGCATGTGAATACCATTTTATTGAAAACAAATGACTTAATTATGTTGCATGGTAACTTGTAGTTAACAAAATGCGATTTAGCCCCTTGTGCCATATACCGATTATTTTCATTAGTACGTACAAACCCAATAAAACGTTGGAAAATATTAGAAGACCATCATGTCCATATTCTGCTGTACTTGAAACGAGACGTTGTAAAAGGAATCATGTTCTCTTAAACCTAAGTTTCTATTTATTTTTGTAAGCTTAAGAAACTAAGGAATCTGACATCTTGAAGGTTGGCCACACCAATTTTTTTTGTTGCTTTGGGAAAATATATTCATATTCGATTTTTTTATTTTCTTTCAGCAAAACCTATTTGATTTTTATATCTGTTTGATTTTTAAAATTACCCATCAATTTAATTCACCCGAGATATTTTATTTTTCAGTAGGTAATATTTAACTTTTAGTGAATGACATCCAAATGACGAGTTTTTCAATGAAACCCCTGATAATTTTAAACGACTTACTTTCATGACATTCTTCACTATTTCCCTATATTATGCTCGACCATAAAATCTTTCACTTACATACGCGTTACATTTCCCACACAAGTTCACCTCCCTGTTAATATCTTTGCTCGTCACATATTTTCTTGATCGAACTTCTATGATATTATTTTGTGAGATTAAAAGCAGACTTTGTGTAAATTTATTTTTGTGCGATCAATGTTATAAATAAATTGGCTAGCTTATGGTCCTGTTCGGTGACGCGGTTAAGGCCAGTAGGGCCAATAACAAATGTCTATTAAATAAAATGCTAACTTTCAAGAGTCAGAATTTCTATGATGTATGAAAATATGTTGCCAACTTGGATTCTCCATTCCACTCATGCCTTAGATTTATTTATGTTTAATTAAATTATTCTGCCAAATATGTAACTACTTCACACATGTTTTCTTGTAAATATAGAATTTTAGTGTCATCCTCATTGATTACTCGTATTAGTACTAGATTCAATGTTCATAAAGTGTAATTTAATTTGTAAGAACATATTGTGGACTGGGATTTCTAAGGTCGTCATTTTGTTTGTTTTTATACAGCTTGTTATTTTTTGTTGTTTAAATTGAGGCTTAAATCAACTCCATCGTGGAGATTCAGATTCCTGTTTTAATAGTGGTGCTGCGTGATGGAAACGTCTTATTAGGTAAAAGATAAGCAGTTTTGAAAATCTGCGCACGATGTCTGAATCTCCATGTTTCTATGGTAAATTCAAAAACATGATAAACCTTTATTAGGGCTAAGTAATTCGAACTCCCAGTTACGGATCTTTGTAAATGTATGTAAATTTAGTAGTTTATATTAGAAGTTACGTAGATTGTAACAGTCTAAAGCATACATAAAGTAAACAAATGAAAATAATAACGCTAATAAAAGAATTACAAATCGTTTTTACCTTTTTATTTTTTTAGACCTTTCCTTGTCCTTTCTAGTAAGAACGCGAAAGTAATAATGTTCAACAAATATTTCAGATAACAATACTACAATCACACAAACCCATTCTCGCATTTATAATATTAGTAAAATACTTACTTATTAGAAAGTATAGTGTATATTATTAGTAATATATTTATAACCTAAATTTAGGTTAGGTTAGGTTGCATTTTATTTATATTTATTAAGGATAACCACCAAGACATTACAAACGTTACAGTATTAGATCTAAAACGCGTAATTATTATTATTAGTATACCAAAACCTTTACAATCGTTGATGTTAGAATGTCCGAGCAGCAATGTGTGTGCAGTTTGAAAACTAACGCTTTTAAAACAACGTGGTTTCTGAACAAAAACAACGATTTAACGGGATCACATTTTATTGTTGCTATGCCAGAGGTTGCCCTCATTAAATAAATTGTTCTATTAAATAACATCGTTTAGCCTACAACTAACACGCCGCCCTCGACGAAGCTGTGCGGGGGCACTTCCAGGTTGAGGGGCGCCGGGCCCTTGCGGATGCGGCCCGACGCGTCGTAGTGGGAGCCGTGGCAGGGGCAGTAGTACCCGCCGAAGTCGCCGGCGTTGGCGACGGGCACGCAGCCCAGGTGGGTGCACACCCCGATCACCACCAGCCACTTGGGGTCCTGCACGCGCTGTTCGTCGTGCTGAGGGTCACGCAGCTGGTCCACCGCCACCGCCTTCTCGGTTGAGATCTCGTTCGCCGTCCTTGAAAAATCCATTTTTATTTAAACCTCTCATATTGTACATCTATCTCGTTCGCACATTTTCAAAGATTGTAACAGAATAGGGAGACTTTTGAAAAATGTGCTTCGATAACGCTTTGTTGACTGTAAAATTACGGACATTTTAGATATATTTTAATTTTCGTATAGGTACTTAGGTTTTGATAGAGAAAAAGTGCGAAAACAAATTATTGCCATATTTTTGCTGTCAAAACTCCTACTCGTATATGAAAATTCAAATATGTTTACAATATTGAAACATTTTGAGAACATTGAAACAGATTAAATAAAATGTTTCGAATTATAGTCCGTAATAGTTATTGCCTCATTACAGTTTAAATGAAGATTAATACAAAATCTTATTGAAGCGCACTGCAGGGCGCAGGCACGTCACAAATACTCCTCAATTTACAACTGAGGGTGCAGATTCCACTACACTGTTCCAATGTGGTTTGGTGGACTGGTAAGTGGCCAAACTGAATGTCAAAATTTCATTGGACAGTCCTATATGGCCTCTGACCAGGCATATCAACAGCTAACTAAAGATATGCCAGGCCCGACTTCTGAATATCTAAACTCCTGAATTCCTAGGTTCCTAAATATTCCTTCCTAGACTCCTGAATTTTGCCCACCCCTGTCAATCAAATCAAATCAATTTTTTTTATTTCATTGTGAGGTTATTACATTCACTTAGAAGTTTATCATTAATTGATTTATAACGTGCAATAAATCAAATCATGACTCCATCATCACCAAATCCCTCTTAACACTAATTATGTCACAATAGACAATACCTATCTTAGTCATCAGCTTGAAAGAGAATATAAACTTATACATACTTAACCTAGTTAAATGATTTAGGGCAGGCAAGCTTCTACTATCAGTGACAAGCCATCAGTCTATGAATGCCATGTAGACTGTACCATGTCACACCCAAAACCAGTGTCTTGTACCACATCATAGATCAATTAACGTCAGACTTGTTTGTTATACATGTATTAAATCAGATTTGTTTTTTTTATTTTATCTTTTTGTCAAAATTCCTTTGTTATTATTATGTATGTGCTAAGACCGTAAGTATTTTCTATTCTGTGTATGTTGTTAGTAAAGTGTCACCTGTGACGGATGAACAGCGGCTTTCCACGCCACTTAAAGGTGACGGACTTGCCCTCGGGAATCTCGGCGAGCTTGATCTCGATCTTGGCTAACGCTAACACGTCAGCGGCCGCCGCCATGGACGAGACGAACTGCGTGACGACAGACTTGGCGGCGTACGCGCCGGCGACGCCTCCAGCTGGGAACGAAGAAGGGTTCTGGTTAGTTTCAATGGCAATGATAAATTTATCCTACTAATTATAACTGCTACTATTATTATAATCTCTTACTATTATGATCCTCAAGTAAAGTAACGCATCTGTAACCAGCTTCGAATAGGACAAATAGAAAGATGAGAAGATATAACTGTACTTAATTTGTTAAATAAATAAATAAAAATAAAAAAAACTAACGATTACTAACTGGACGATTACATATTTACTAACAGAAATAATTCACACTAACACTCCTAACACCCAGAATCCTGTCACTGCCGAATACATACCAACTAATATTCTTATTAACACCTAACAATAACAGGACTAACTAAGTAGCAGTCCGTCGTATAATCCTATTTGAAGTTTGTCACTGATTCTATGGTCGGCAAAAGTAAAACTTACATTACTTTTCCTTTAAAATCCTGATCTAATCTGTGTCAACCCTCAACAATATTGCTACTGATAGCATGATATTATATGAAAAATCCACATTTGGGAGGCACAACGCAACATGCTTCTGTCTTAGCTAATCTCTAATCACAGGTCTACGTAGACTTTTAAAAATGATAGTGATATCATTGGTGACAAAAACATTACGCACATTTTAGACATATTTACTTTTACTTTTACATAGACATTTATTTTTCATCTATCTAGACTTTTACAATCGTTGAAAATGTTAGAATGTGCGAGCTAGAGAGATGCGAAATGTAATATCCCTATTTAGGCATGCCAACTCCATCCACATGCCATACAAACAAATTCATAGTCTAGAAGTTTCCGTTGGCAATGTTCCATTGATATATTCTGCTAAATAATAGACAGATAAATAATATGTATACACAGATATGTATATAAATTCCTGGCTATTTTCACTTTCTACAATCCTAACATATCTATATCATTAGCTTGCATCAGCCAACATGATATACCCATAATATTGTACCATTCCTATTCAGGAGAATTCTCCTATCCGGTACACCCAAACTGCATGATGGAATATAAGGACCCCCAGCGTCTCGCTCTTTGTCCATACCAACATATTGATTTGGATTGGTTTGGTTAACGATAACACTGATATCAGAAATGACTATAACAGTCCTCATGAATTGCAATGTATCTCTAACTAAATTTAATTACTGGTTTATTATTTATGGGGTATTATATTATAGGGTAAAATTGCTGGAAACACTGGACTATCTTATACTAAAAGTCCTATATGCACAGTCATATTGGTTGTATCTATTCGAGGTCGATCACAGATGTCCATGTGCAGCACTAGCCACTTAGGACCACTCTATGTTTCCGTCTACATTAGTATAAAAAACTACTGATGCAAAGCAGCCACATTAATTCCTACGCTACCTTCTAATAACTGTTTCACAGTAAAAGTTGCTGTGGCATCCTTTAAATTATGTTAATGTAAAATCTACACATTGTAAACACCATTTTCATTTTAATTGGGTTGCGAAATTCAATTAACCAGCTGTCAGATTGCATTCTGTATGAAAATTCACACATTAAGACTCAATAATTATTGATTTTAAAGCAAATTCAAACTCTCATACGTAATGAAGTGTTCTCTGGTGTACCGATCATCATCTGGTCTATCGATAAAATCAATAGGTCACAAAAGAATTTTATTGATTGTTATACAAATACTAACCTCCAGCAATAAGGTAGGTAAAAGATTGGCGGGTGTCGACATTTTCCTTGTTCTGCGATCGCGGGTCCAACGTCTCCTTGCGACGGTACGCCGAGAAGTCAGGGTACGAAATATCAGAGTGCGCAAAACGCACTTGCCCTTGCACTGAAATTGACAAGTGTTATGTAACATGAATTTTCGCCATAATAAGCCATGGTTGCACGATGATACTGCTAAAGAAAACATGGAACTTACCACGCGTACTGTGTTTAGCCTTCAAACCCTGAATTGGAAGAGCCCCGTGGAGGGCCTGCGCGGTCGTAGTGGAAGGCAAGGGTTGCGCTATCACTTTTTCAGAGGGTGTTGCGACGGCTACCAATGGTTTGAGGCCATTGTTAAGCACTGATGTGGAGGCTTTAAAGTAAGGCGCTAAGTGCCCGGCCCTCACCACTGAAGTCATTTTGATTATGTTCAATTTTTACGCAATAAAATTGCTTTGAATTACGCTTTTCGCGTCTCACAGACACCTACCCTACCTACTTGTGAAAAAACGTCGATTGTCGTCAATGTCAATGTCACAAAGATTATCTGCTCTGTCAGTGCTGTCACTGAGTCACTGTCATAGCCCATAGCCAAGGACCATAAACTTGGACTATTGCTAATGTTGCCAATATGAATACTTATCTCTATGATAGATAGCTTTGATTATGTCTATGGTAGAATTGAAATTATGAATTAGCCATAAACATAAACAACTTTTTAATAAAACAAAGTCATTGTGATAATACTTACTGTTTTCTATGTCTTTCGTCAAATTTATTTCTTATAACTGCTTGATCGATTAGTATTAGTACAGGTAATATCCACTATGCGGCGCGCATACGTCAACAATATAGAAATAATATTTACATTCCTGATTATAAAATCTAGTTATCTTGTCGATCATTTACGATTGATAACCACAAGCTGCAGGACTTTCAGTCAATCATTGCCTCATGACCGGCCAATTGTCTAGTCTCCTTACTGGATGAGCAGAACTTAAGACGCTTGCCAAGTTTCATTGCTTGGTTCACCTATCAGAGGTTCACTGTAGGACAGGGGTTTCCTCGCAATCGACGACGCTGCAAACCTCCACAAGGCTGCTTCTGTGCGGTTTGGTGGAAGAGTTCATTGCCTACTTACGCATGAATTGGAATTGCGTTTAAAGATCACAGGGTTTGACACCAAGCCGCGGATGCGATATATTATACGTGACGGAATCGAAAGACGCCTCATTTCACATCATTTCTATTCAGTTGACGCTTCGAGCTTGATTTGTAACTAGTATTTAGCTATTATGGCAGTGTTTTAGCTATCTACTTCCTTTTCGAACCACTAGCTTTGTGGACCACGCCGAATTTTAGTACCTACCTACTTCAATGTAGTGTAAAAATATATAAAATGTTGTAGTAGGTAGGTAACCTACTATGATTTTTTGTTTATTTCTGCCGTCCAAATTTATCCCTCCAATGCAGTGAAATATGATATGAAATTGTGCCGGCAAGGCTAAAAAAAAATTTAATGGGCTAAGGCACAAACGGCTGAACAGTTAAAGGCCCCACCCCACACTATAATTTTTTTTTTTTTACGTTAGGTACCTACAAGTATACAGAACAAACAAATCTTGGAAAGATCGAGTTTTGGTGTAAAATACTTCAAGACTTTTTTATAGAATTGAATTATTATAGGGCGTAGACAATGTTGGGTAGGGGCGTTCGATGGCTTCGTATAGAATAAAGAAGAAAGGAAGCCGCAATATTAAACCTGAACTTAGACAAAGAAAGTTGGAAAAAGTCTCTTACCTAATATAAAGGTAAAGTCTAATAATAAAGGTTGGTTACATAAATTATTTTGACTGACTGTGTCTTTTCACCAAAGGTCGGTTTTTAGTTAGGCGTCTTTTATGTAATTAAACAGGGAAACTTTTCCTATTGTTACGTTTTGATCGTGTTGGTACGGCTGCATCTGCCACCCTTTTAAAATTAGGCAAATCTTGATGGTTAGGCGCGTTACGGAAGTGGTGGTTACGAAAATCACGTAAGTAATCGACGATTATAGTCTTTTATTTAACCACGTCCGATCTATGTCACGGTGTTAGTGTGCCGGTCAGTAGTTAGTGCGTTTAATCTATTATGGCTATAATTTTCATAAGACAATTGTCCAATCTGAACGGTGGCTAACGCTCATTAATTCGAAAAATTGCCCTCACTATTAATAGTAATCGTTCGAATATTCTTCTGGCCATCTTACATTATTAAATTTATATTTACAATATTTTAATTTTCATAATTCTAGTATTGTGAAAGAAATGTTTGATTAAGAAAATTAAAATATGTCTAAAATATCCGTAATTTTATTGTCAAGAAAGTTAATGCAGCACATTAAAATTTCTCAAAAGTATACCTAAACTTTTACAATCATTGAAAATATTAGAAATTCAATCCACAATAAAACATATTTATAAGTTGTAGTAAGTATGTATGTAAAGTACCTACATTTGTTCATATTGCTACTAGGTATACGATAACTACGTAAACGTTGTTTTCAGTACAGTGAAGCGGGAATTTTTATAGTATTAGTGATTAAGTACATAAGTAATTCTTTATTCAATAATATTTTTCTTACTAGTTCTTCATATACCTAATTTTTCTAAGGTGGCAGAAGAACAATTTATGCAGAATGCTATGGTGTAATGGTATTCCATAGCATTCTGATTCTTACTTCTGCCACGCAATAACAGATGGCGCTAGCGGTAGTACGTCCGTCACCAAAACTCACCATCGCGAACGCTTGCCTTGTAAAAGGTTGTACAAACTAGAAATAATATTTTTGATAAAGTCACGTCATTAGCATAAATTAATTCTTAACTAGCCACCCACCAAACGCGACCTCGAGGCGTTCGATGTACCTGCGTGTAGTAGGTACGCAATTTCATGGCCACCGCTGCGTTTCGGCTGTCCGTGAACAGTCGCAGTGGCACGCACACAAGCACGCACACCTCTAACTTGCTACGCACACGTTGGTAACAATCCTTGACAACGCAACTACAACTACACCGAAGAGTATAATAATATAGAGGAATTACACCCAAGGCAATAAATAACGCAGTTTAGTTGCGTGCGCCGCCGCCTCGATGTAATAATAACTAGATGTACCTAGTAGGTACCTACCCACAAATTCGCCCGTCTATACAGTAGATAAGTATACTAATCCTAGGTAATTATTCAAAGACTAATCTATAATAGCACAATCCATGGTTCCTATTCCTACCACTTCCGTTGCATGGCCTTCCAAAAATAAGCTCGAAGATTTTGTAGGTAAGTAATCGTAGTATCGAATAATAATAGCCATTTAAGTAAGTATTAGGCCCAATAAGTAGTTACTTGCAAAAGTACAAATTCCTGCTTAGTACAGTCAGTGGATACTTTCACATTAAGTGCTAATAAGAACTTGAGTACATACGCATTTCCTTACTACCTAACTAAGTAGGGACCTACCTATGTATTTGTGTAGATGTTAATTATGCATAGGTACCTCCATACTACAACAGATTAG
>DWLO01004179.1:0-10213 GCA_018245335.1 Dalla quadristriga | reverse complement strand
CTTATAAGTCCCCTCTAAACATACCTAGTGGCTGAATAGTAGTTCAGCCACTAGGTATGTCAGCCACTAGTAGTTCATTTCTAATTTACTAATATTGGCAAATTGAATAGCTCAAAAAAAATCCCCTATAATTAGGGATGGTTGAAAATATGGCATAAGTCTGCTTTCCCGCATCTATGTTTCATAGTGGATTGTGCATATCTTTTAATTTGGAAATCAGACCCACATGCATCAGTGCAGTAGTGGGTGGGACAGTGATTTTGATGATAATTGTGATATGAAAAGTGAAGATATAAGGAAATCTACAAACCTAGCCATCTACAAATCTTGTAGTGTAAAATAGAAACGAAGTCATTGATTGGTTATTTCAAACAAACAATTCTATAAAACACATTTTTTTTTAAATAATCATTATTAAGTTAATAACGAAAATGTGGTTCCAATGTCATGCCATCTGCCACTTTTCCTATTTTCATGAACCAAATACTACCATCCTTTGCTATCTATACAACTTGAAATCTTAGGCTAAGTTAGGTATTATCTAAAGATATGGTCATCTAAAATTTTATCATTATATAATCCACAACAAGATATAATATGACCAGATAGTAGAAATCTTTGTAGGTATATACTTAATTATTTATTTTCAAGATGCTGTTCAGAGGACTATCATGTTAGGTATCTCCCTCGCTCGCACATTCTAAAATGTTAGAACCCCCTTTTTCAGGATTCTAACAACCAAAAATATCTTTCATGATATCATGGTATTAATATACTCTTAACAAATGTCATGATTGTTTATTTTATTTAACACAGATTTGGTAGGTTGAGGCCACTATCATACTACTCACGGTTGATGCTACTTCACACCAAATTATATTTTTTTATATATTTATTTCTGAAAACTTTATTAAACTAATAGTACAAAATGTTATGAAAGGCGGACCTAATGCTAAAAGCATTCTCTACCGGTCAACCATTGGGCTAAGCAGAGAACAATGAAGGCGGCATTAGTGTTGTGGTAAATAGAATTTACTGTGTATAATAAAAATTTATTGTAAGTAAGTAATACATATAAATATATAATATGTATACACATGTACTATATACATATATATATATATTTTTCTTAATAGCAAATAGTAATTCAATCTGAGTATAAGCACACTAAAATAATATTATGATGTTAGTATTAAATTTGTAAGCATAATATAGAAAAATATAGGAATAGAAAAATATAAATGCTAAAATTACTGCAAAGGATCTGTATCTCCTAGATATTGCTTGAGAAAGTGACCTGTGACACTCGTTTTAAAGGATTGCCTGCTCACTTTTCATTCTGCTGCTAAAATTCATAACAATCTATTCAGTAGTTTTTGTGTGATTTAGTAAGAATAACAAACATCAATCTTTGATATTAGTAGCATGAAATATGAGATTTCACTGTTGCTAATTGAAAGAAAAGTGTGATCAGTTACTAATTTGTAATTTTGAATATTATATATGATTGTCACATGTGATGAACTGTTTCCGTACCTAACCACCTCAGAAAATATCCTATACAATTAATGTATTATAAAGACAGATTTTTACATGTATTATAAAGACAGTTATTAAGACAGGTTTATTTAGAAAAACGAGTACAATATGCTCCACCCCCCATATACATATTCAGCAGACCTATGTCTTTTGTACAGCAGTGGACTTGTGAAGGCTGAATGATAAATGGATGTAATTGGTTTTGTTTCTTTACTGAAGCAATTGCATGATCAATCAATGAATTGAAGTCCTTCTATAATCACAAAAGGGCTTGGAAGTTATATTAACTTCATTGTAAGTTTATTTGTTACATCACTTGATATTCAATATACTAAGTGTCAGACGTCTATTATTGCATAACTTACATGCTATCAACCATATTAGCAAAGCCGAAAACAATAGATATCAAATTAATGATAAGATAACAAAATATGGTCATTTTCTACTATTTAATTTGGTGGCATATTAAAGAAGATGCTTCCAAAACTGTAAGAATTTTCCAATCTTCTATTTAACTTCTTGCTGTAGTTGTACATAATGATACTTTGGTCAAATCTTGCAAGTTATTTCAAAGATGACTGGAACTAGGGAGATGTATTTAGTCTGTTGACAATACAATTCTATGATAAGAGTGATATAATCTGATAATCGTTGAGGAAGAAGTAAAATGAAAATTTGGAACTATTCGATGAAAATACACAGGTTGTGTTTGGGTCTTCTTTAATAAGCACAAGATTTCAATTACTAATATGTTAGAAACTTGATTTGTTAAACATCATTATTTTGTGAAGAATAACTTATGCATTAAGTATAATGTTAGCCTAGCCTAACATTAATTTAAGTAAAGATTTGCTTTTCTTGGACAACCCTTAAGTACTTAGTAACAGATCTACCAACAGAATATTTTAATTAAAATTACAGTCCTTATACAGGGTAATTACTAAGAAGCAAAATTTGATTATTATCAAGAGGGTAAAAGTCCACAAAATATTTATGGTATGTTTATTTCAATAAACAAAATTTATGAGAATAATGTATATAAGTACTTAGTCTGTTTTATTTTTAAGATAGGTCAAGTAAGTGATAGCCAGGCAACAATAAATTAAGCAGCCTGGCCCTTCAGAAGGTTGACTAAGACAGAGATTAAGATGTATTAAAACATTTATAAACATTACTTAATTTTGGAATTAGATATATTATACTATGTATGTTTTTTGTTTTACCATAAAATTTTCATGGACTAAATGTATATTCATGTTTCTGTGTGTCACTTATTCAGTGTTTTGTTAAATTTCCTTTTCATTATAGATGTATAATTTACAGGCAACTTTAACTCACAGTAATTAGTCACAATTAAAATTTCTTATTACTTTTCACTAAAACAGTAACCAGCAGAATGTTAGCGAACAAAAATGTAAGGAAAAGATGTTTAAGTACTTACTAATAAATATTATTTATTAAAGTTATGCTCTTGATTTTAAATTTCCTGATATCAGGATATAAATTAACCATTCTGGTATTTTCAACTGTGACTGTGATAAGTAATGAATGAATATCATGATTGAACTACCAATTTACAGTAAAATTGTTCCTAACCTCAAATGAACGAACATTAACAACAAACAAAATTAAACAAAGTCTATTAAAAATATGGTTAAGTACTTATTAGGCATGCAGTACTTGATTGTACCACCAGAAGTCCACATTACTTCTATTTAATTTAGTCAATGCTGTTTCATGAATCTTCTATCATGATCATAGTGATTTTTAAAAGAACTTAAATGATGATTTATTGATGATTTATTATGATTATATTATGATTTATTTGTGATGATACAAGTACTATAGTTAATTAATAACAGATACCTCTGTATTATTGATAAATATTCCATAATATAAAATATTTTAGAATGATAAAGTTGGGTTCTTTTAATTAATTAAGAGTATAAAACCAACTAAGTATTACTTTATTATGATTATATTGGACATTAAAACATAAAATAAAATTATTATATTGATCTGCACACACTAAACTATGAACTAAGTAACTAGCCATAAGCAGTTTAACCTAAAAACCTTCTCATTAAATTGCCAATAAACAATTTGTTCCATCCTTAAGTTGAAACATTCCAAAATAATTAATGTCAATATGTGATAATGATAAGAATTATTGTGAATAATGTAAACATGACATGTCATGTTGCTTTCTTATGAACACAAATGTATTTAATATTTTCCAGAGGATTTTCTCGAATTATATAGTAAATTCTACTGCATCAAATTGAATTTAAAACAGAGTGTAGCAAAATAACTACCTGCCGTACATGTATATTAGGTACTATACGTAAACGTTTGTTTTTATCACATACTGTTACTTTTACAGTGGAGCCACTGAAAGATAGCTAGTTGACATTCTAAATGTATCACGGCTCTTCAGTAAACACCAAATTCCGCTACAATAAGATCTGTATTCTCTAATTATAGCCATGTGAAATGTAAATCTGTGAAAATAACAGCAAAATTGCTACATGTCGACGTGGCGTGACATTGTAGAGATCATTTCTGCCGCGGGGTCAGCTACTAGAACTAGTCCTACGCTCCACTATGCAACCAATAAAGTATTAAGTATTTGCAAAAACAACACAAATTCGCAGTTTCATTTTGATTACTTGTAATATAAGTATGGCGCCTCTGACATTGTTGGCCTGTTTTGGTGTTAACAATATGGCGTATGAACTTACCCTATTATTCCTAATGAAGTCTTCTATAGCTTTTAGTGCTGAATCCGTTAATTTCACAAACACTAGTTCCTTGGCTTCTTTATTACTAGACTCCGATGATAACGCATACTGAACACCTGCTGGCAAGGCCGCCATTTCTTATTCACTATTCGCACTGAAGACCAGCTGACTCCTTTGCTAGCCGTCACGATTCATATCATTCACACATTTCTTAACGTAATCACAGATTCACAACCTATTTAAAATTATAATTACAACAACAAAAGGGTTTTAGACGTCCAAATTAACAATTTTTTGTAACCCCATCGACTCGGCCTTTGTTGGCAGCGCTCTTCAGTCTGCAAGGCCGCACTGACTGTCATGCGCAATGGCGCTTTTGACAGGAAACGCGAGCATTCACTGCGATAGTAGCGCCAATTTCGAATCACAGTCAGATTTTAAAACAATAATTCAAAAGGATTTCTGTAAGATTTTATCAGAACATACTGGATACAAATTGTAGGATGGTTCTTTAGCTTATATGTTTTGTATTCTTGATATGTTATTACTATTAAAAACTTTCCTGAAAGCTCAAGGAAACCTATCTTTTTCTTTTCTGATAATATACGGATACCTACCTACTTATACTAATCTTTTACATAATGCATAATAACACATGTTATGTTGTTGACTATTAAATATGGCATACACAGACTTAAACAGAGTACATTTTGCACTCAAAGCACACTTCACGTAATGTTAATTTAACATAACTGCAATAGTTTTTGTACAACAACAAAGGTATGTACATAATACTATGTGTAGGCACAGGACAGACCGTTAATAATTAATTTAAATACGATAGTTATTGACCCACTCTAAATTTATTCTAATATATTAGTATTTTTAGATACTTGAGACATGATCACAAAAAAAGTAGAAATTGTGTGTTATTATTGACGGCAATAAAAAAGTCGTCAATATTTATTGAGTGAAAAAAAAACACGCAGCTTCATTTCAAAATAAACTTTCACTAAAACATGTACTATTATATTAAATTTGATTAACCCAAACAATTAAAAGTACTAAGAACTTGGAGTAATACTTTTGGTTGAATAATCCATACTAATAGATATTCTCAATAACTTTTTACAATACTTTAAAATCAAGCAATATTTTTATTTAAAAAAATATGTTGTTTGTTTAACTACCTATAGTTGGCAAATAAGTAAGCAAACATTATAATTCATCTCTACATTAAAATATTATGGATTCAATAGTTCTCATTTTAAATTATTGAATCTTATAATTTTTAATAGATTCGAAATTCGTTCACGTATAGCGATAACTAATAGCTTTGCGTAGATAAATTATATATACTCTATGGTCGCACTGTACGTAATCTGTGGTTGTACTATCGAAAAAAGTTTAGTAGGTATCTATTTAATTTGTTTAGTATTTATACTATGTAATATGATTATATTTTTGTTTAATCTATACATTATAATTTCTATAATACATTTATTTTATACACCTAAGCACTTCGTATGGCAACAAAGACACTTGTTCGTTATACTTTATAGTAATTTTATAAAACTTCTATGTAGGTAATATTAATATTATAATTTGTATATAAAACTATTCACGACAGAGGCGTATCTGTTGCCATAAAATAAATAAGTTTCGTGAGAAACCCTTAGGTATATAACCACGTTCTGTTCTTTTCTTTTTCTAATATCGTAAATTTATTTTCATTATGAGTTTTTTGTTTTTTTTTGTTACTCAGTTTCTGTGCTGCATGGTGTGCTATTAAAAGTATTTTCTCTTATCTTTCTAGTAATCGTGATCGTGAGGGTAACAATTTACAAAATTTAGAATCTATCAATGCATTGGTGTTATATCAAAATATCATCGCTATATTTTCTGACATCCTACAAAAAACAGAACTTTATCTATTGTTCGGTAATAAATGCTAAAGCGTACCATTCACTATTTTGCTATCCGTTTGTTTCGCCCGCAGACAGTCACCTTTGTCCCTGTACTGTCACAAAAGACAAATTACCACATTGAGAAGAAAGCTGGTGCTGGTATGTGCCAGGACCCGGAGCCATCATGCCTCTTCTCCCAACAAGCCCGACCAGTCGCGTTCACTTTACAGTTTAAGTTACGTGTACTATGGGTGTAAAGTGCGAATGCTGTGCGAAGTTCAATGTCCAGCCTCAATAACAGAGTACCTACAGAATACTCGACGTAGAGATCTCACAGTGCAGACGAAGCGATTGGCGTGCACACAACACCAATTTTACGCACATTAATGTTGTACACCTCCTGAGTGTTCAATTATAAAAAGACACCTCAAGCAATCGCAATTACCAAAACTGAAAAGTCAAGATAAACCAATTTAGCGCAGAAAAGTAGGTACTTGACCCCGAGTAACGGGACCAGGGAACAAAAAAAAAAAAGAAGAAGGTGGTTATTCATTCTGCGTACTTCTGCGGGCTATGTGTCGAGATATGAATGGTTAGCTTTAAAATTCCGTCTGTGGTATTAATAAAGGTTGACATTGACACAAGACAAATGCCAAATTGCCAACATCATCCATCGGTTAACAGCTGGTTAGTTGTCGGTTATCCATCTAAAATATTCAAGATTGGGGTTATGTTGTACTGCACGTCATTTCATTTCTGATTTCATCAGTCTTTGCCATCTCAAATTTTTACTTACGTGTCATGATAATGATAATAACTAGTTATCTTTTGCATTAACAGTTTTCACGTTATTCTTTGTTTATTACACTGCCAGGTAAGTTCACGAAGCTAAGCGAGTTTTAATGGGTTCTTATAGTAAAGACAAGATACCTAAGCAAATCATTAAACTCTTTTGCAGGTGTTGGAGCCGCTATCAGTATGGCTGATGCTGAAGAAAAGAAGTATCTTATTACCCGCAATCTGCAGGAGGTTCTAGGTGAAGATAGATTGGTAGAAATTTTGAAGCAAAGAGATCTTAAAATATATTGGGGTACAGCTACAACAGGTCGACCCCATGTTGCTTACTTTGTTCCCATGTCCAAGATTGCCGACTTTCTGAAAGCAGGATGTGAGGTAACCATCTTATTTGCTGACTTACATGCCTACTTGGACAATATGAAAGCTCCCTGGGAGCTACTAGCACTTCGAACTCAATACTATGAAGCTGCAATCAAAGCTATGCTTACTTCCATTGATGTACCATTAGAAAAATTGAAGTTTGTAAGAGGAACTGAGTACCAACTTAGCAAGGAGTATACCCTGGATGTGTATCGAATGACATCTGTTATAACAGACCATGATGCTAAAAAAGCTGGTGCAGAGGTGGTGAAGCAAGTTGATCACCCTCTTTTGAGTGGCTTACTATATCCAGGTCTTCAGGCCTTAGATGAAGAATATTTAAAGGTTGATGCCCAGTTTGGTGGTGTAGATCAGAGGAAAATATTCACACTGGCTGAAAAATACTTACCTCAGCTTGGTTATGCTAAGAGAGTACATCTCATGAACCCAATGGTCCCTGGACTGACTGGAACCAAAATGTCATCATCTGAAGAAGACAGCAAAATTGATTTGCTTGACAACCCAGCTAATGTTAAGAAAAAGCTTAAGAAAGCCTTTTGTGAGCCTGGTAATATAACGGACAATGGAATTTTATCCTTCACAAAACACGTAATATTCCCTTTGATGAAAGACGGTGAAATCTTTAAAGTATGCCGAGCAGCCGAATATGGTGGTGATATGGAGTTTACAAGTTTTGATGACTTGGAGGCAGCGTTTGCAAAACAAGAAGTACATCCCGGGGATTTGAAAGCTTCAGTAGAACAGTGTATTAATAAGCTTCTAGCTCCAATACAGGTATCATTCAAAGATCCTAAATTGCAAGAGTTGACTAAGAAAGCCTATCCACCTCCAGTTAAGGTAAAAGGTAACACAAATGCTGCAACTGATGAAATAACTCCAAGCAAGTTAGATATAAGGGTAGGTCGTATTGTGGAAGTATCCAGGCATCCAGATGCTGATGCCCTGTATGTAGAGAAGATTGATCTAGGTGAGGAAGAGCCTAGAACCATTGTTTCAGGATTAGTTAACTTTGTGCCCATAGAAGAAATGCAAAACAGAGATGTAGTTGTCCTTTGCAATCTGAAAGCAGCTAAAATGCGTGGAGTAGAGTCCAAAGGAATGGTGCTATGTGCATCTGTTGAGGAGCCCAAACAAGTTGAGCCTCTATTGCCTCCTAAAAATAGCAACCCTGGTGACAGGATTGTTATAGATGGTTATGAGACTGGAGAACCTGATGATGTGCTAAACCCTAAAAAGAAAATTTGGGAAAAATTGCAAACAGATTTTAAAACGAATGAGAACCTTTTTGCTGTTTGGCAGGGAAACAAATTAATTAGTAAAGTTAATGGAAATCCTGTTACAACTAAGTCCATGATAAATGCACCTATTAAATAAGTTCTGCTCTCTTTGAACTCAATACAGATATAGTTTTTCTGTAATTTCATAAGTAATCATTTATTTCGCTTATTAAAGTAAGTCTAACTTTTACACCATGTATATTGTTTATACAATGTATAAATATCTAATTTACAATGTCTTTCTGCATTTAGATATGTAATATTGTGTATTATGTAAGGGAAAAATAAAAACATTGAGATAAAATCTACATTTTGTTTCTAGGGTGTTGTATAAAATAAGACAATATTTTAAAAGAGATTATTAAAGTTTATGTTTAAGACTCCGCAATATTGTAGCAACATTTTGTTATTTCACATTCCATTTCAGGGGAGTTCCCCATTCCCCAGTGTCTTTACCACTTATTGAACTTTTCTATACATGTTCTTGAGCTTGATTACCTGGAAGATAAGGCATTGTATCTTCATTTATATCTTATACTAATTTTATACTGTTCAATATTTATTTCTTTATTTTTATTCCAACTGGTCAACTTACAGTTGACATCTTGAGGGTGTAGGCAACGCAATTCAGACTGTATTATTACATCCTTTAAAATTGCTGATTCTTAGACCATAATTCGTACTGGCATTCAGCGTTTGTTTAACCACTTTTATATTTATTATCAATAAAAACAGAGTACAGTATGTTGGCGATCCAATAAATAAATAAATCCACAGTCTATAAAAATTATCTGTAACTGAATTTTAAGTATAAATCAATGTACTCTGTGAACTGAATTGACGCTGCTTTCGTGCTACCCATACGTGCTTACGTGCTTTACCATAGATAATGAAACTTATTACAATGTGGTCTTACACTTTATTGGGAATCCAAGTGGATAGTAAATAAAAATCAAATTCAAATTTTAAACGGCCTCCATTTATCTCACAGAAATAATAGCATGTGCCTTTTCTTCAACTAATAAAATACGATTGATTGTACCAATGTTCATCTATTAGAAATTAGAAATTCTATTAGAAATAATATTTCACCCTATCAGTTTATGAAAAAATGCTAAAAAGTATGAACATGAAAATAGAAAATAACACGATTACGTCATACTCGAAAAAATGTCATGTAGGTAATCGTGTTTTCTTTTTTGGGATACTTACATCCTATAGTCAAGAAACATGTTTAAAAATTAGGTTCATAACCCTATAAATGCCGGAAAATTTGCGAAATTGCAAACACACTTAAAACTGTTGCATCACCTTAACAGTCTAAGCAATATAGTACATCAAGATATTTATCTCTGAGAGGCAACGTTAGAAGAAATCCTGAAAAGTTATTTTCATGATGTAAATTTTAATAAAATTGAAATTCAAGTTGAAAGTTTTTTTTTTTCCTTTAATATGGCGTCGCGCGTTTTGCGCATTTGCCAGTGTCAAGTTTGAGATATATTTTCAAAAGAAATGAAATTAATTTCAATTTGGAGAAGCATGGGAAACTCCAAAAAAAGAGCGGTCGTGC
>DWLO01004178.1:0-10214 GCA_018245335.1 Dalla quadristriga | reverse complement strand
TGAGCGAAGTGACGTCACAGTCAACCAAACATAAAAATGGCGTTGCGTTCGGTACAACACGGGCGTCAAAGGAAAAGCACAGGGGGAAGCGGGCGGGGAGTCGCATACCACGCAGGTCTCAACTTTTCGCGCACGGGTTATATATGTAAATAATTATTACGTAGTGTTACAGATTTATCCAGCACGCAAATGAAAAAATATGAATAATATGAGATAGGGCGTTCAACCTCAATTATATACCTATGTGACGAAACGACACCCGTCCTCTGAATTAAGTATACCAACTCGTTATTAATTTTACTTAATAGGAGTATACTTAAATCTGGTTTCGAATAAATTATTGAAACAAATAATTAAAATTAAAATCTGACAGTGCGGACCCTCAACCCAGCAAAACAAGTATACCATTGTATTTCTAAATATATTTATAGTAATAGGACAAACAATATGAATGGTGGTGTCAGTAAGTACAGTTTAATATTTTGAAATCCATGGAACCTTCTATGCTCATGAAATATCGTTTCAGTATTCGATAGACACTAAGGTACCTCTACCTACATAAAACTTTAACAAATGCGTTACTTTTTTTCTATCTAGTACAGTTAAATATTTCTTGAAGCCTTAATGAGAAAAATATTCGTTTTCTTGACGTTATTTTTGTAGGTCACACCCAATGATTTATAAGAGAAAAGAAGTAGTTATGGGACTACAGCGTAATTAAGGCAGTCAAATTCAGACAATTGTCATAATTTACGTTCCTCAAACGCAACTCGTAACCGACAACTATCTCTTTCTGTATCATACGTTCCATATTATCTTTTGAACCCATGTATGGCATGTCATAGCGGTAAAATTGCTAAAAGCACCCGCGCTGTATGAACGTACGTCAGATTTACTTAAATGTCATTGGTCACACACTTCGATCAACAACACAATGTTAGACCGGTGTTACATCGGTGATTGCATTGCTTTGTTTAATTTATTTTAAAAACTTTTAGTCATAGGCTGGCCAGATTGTAAATATAACAGTTGGCGTCCCTGTAAAGCCTGGAACTCTCTGAGAGATGGCAAGATCGTGAGAACGGTTTTTTGTATAGGTACAGTATGCTTATTACTTCCCTTAGAACAAAGCTCATGAGTTTCTATGTTTACAAAACCTTTGAAGGCTTTACCTTATATTATTCATTTTGACAGGCGTGTATACAGTACAAGGCGTAGAACCGAAACCATAGTAATTTAACGTTTTGTGTAGGTTATTATTTGCCTTCGGATACCGGCGCGGAATTCGTTCTACCGCAGGTAGCACGGCACGGCCTGGGAGGTACCGAACATGGCTGCTAGCGCGCTGTACGTGGCGAACACACCGCTCACCGCACCCACCGCTATTACCTCCCAGCACAGCATCTTCATCCAGCCTGGGATGGGCGTACTAGAAACGAGACAGGAGAGCATATTAACAGGACTATCACACTTTCACATTCTGTCGTTCGCTCCTTCTAACCTTTTCTAATGATTGTAAAAGTCTAAGTAAAGTTTCGAAAAATATGCGTCGTTATTATTGTAGAAAATGTTCGAATGTGCGAGCGAGAGAGATGCGAGAGGTCTCTTAATCTTTGGGTTCGATTTTCGGGAAGAGGGGCAGACTTTGGCATAAACAGTCACGGCAACTTACGCGGGCGCCTGTCCTGGAGCAGTTGCGGTGTTGTTAAGGCTCAGGTAGCAGTAGGAGGGTAGCACGAAGGTGAGAAGGGCGATGGTGGTGCCCCCTACCAGCGCCAGGATGGTGTAGAAACGCGGCACGCTCTCTCCGATGAACAGGATCGCCAACATGATCGACAGCCGGACCAGCGTTCGGTGGCCCAACGAGTCTGCGAAAAAAGAGCAAAATGAAATTGTCAAATGGTCAATACGAGTCTGTGAGAAAAAGGAAGATGTTGAACAGTCAATTCTTGGTTGCGATCTATCAGCGGCACTGCAGATTATGGTCGAAGAAATAAAGGCTTTGTTTTTTTTTCCATTATTTACCTCTGGGAGTGTCGTACATCTCCTCAACCTCCTGGCACACGGGGTTGATGAGGATGATGAAGGCGGAGACGAGGTGCACGGCCATGAATATGTTTCCGACGAGCGTGAGTGGTGTGGCTGAGAGCGACGCGGCGAAGTTCGGAGCCACCGACTCACCCAGCACCGCGTAGCCACCGACAGCGATCGGCAGGTATAATACCAGAGTTGCTGGAAAACAGTACAAGACATAGTACATCGCGATACACGTGAGCGTCGGTTGCGTTCTTATGATTCTCAAATAATATCTCTCTGATTAGCTTTCGTATTCATTGTTACTGAAAGGGTTCCAATAAAATACTAAATGTGAAAATTGTCTCGATACTTCTAATTTTACTTAAGTTATTTTATTTTTGTTCATTTTATTATTTTAATTATTTATTATACCCTAGTGTACTTATGTAGGTACGGCAGGAGGCGCAGCATCGCAAACAGATAACTATCTGCCTTATAAGCCTTTAGTTTTACTTAATATTTTGTGTAAGTATGTATATGTATGTTTTCCAAAGGTTGTCTGGAACAGATCGCTGCCTAGCGATAAGACCGCCTTTTGTGCAAATCCTATTAGCTATTAATTTAAGTTTTTACTGTATTTCTCTTCTTTTGGTGCACAATATGGAATATTTGTATTGTATTGTATTGTATTATATTTTATGCTGTGTATTCTGTTATAAATAAATTATATCTTTTTCTCTTATCGACTCCCCTCCAACGGTTTAATTTCATGTCCAATTCTTTCGCCATCAATGCCACCAGACTTAGAAACACTCTGCCTGTCGGATGACTTAAGAAAGGTCTGCAGTAGACATACCTTTAAAACAAGAGTCACAGCTCACTTCCTCCGACAATTCTTTGTGATGCAGTAAGATTTTAACAATAGAAAATAATAAGACACTTACCGAGGAAACTGTACTGCAGACTCTTGGTGAACTGCGTGCGGTCGGCCATGTCATTCTGGATGGTGGGGAAGGAGGAGGCGCCTCCGAACGCGAACATGATCATGCCCACGGCCAAGAAGAAGTCCGAGAAGCCGTGGATGCCCACCCGGTAGATGATGGGGCGGATCTCGTTCATCATCTCGATGAAGTACAGCACGCACGCCACCACCGCCGAGAAGAACGCAATGATCCCCAAGAACCTGCAATTTTATGAAATCAAAACGCTTTGCCCGCGGCTCTACCCGCGTAAAACTCCCTTAAAATCCCACAAGAACCGTGAATATTCCGGGATAAAAAGAAGTCTATGTCCTCTCTCCGGCCCATAAACTATCGCCATGAAAAGAATCACGTTGCTGTTTGTCAGAAAGACAAACCAACAAACACACTTCTACTTTTATAATACTAGTAAGGAGCAAGTAAGTGTAAGTAAGTAAGTGTTTTAGATTATCATCGCCCGAATTTAATTATCTTCATAAAAGGGCCCTTTTGATATAGCATCTTAATCCCTGTGTAGCATTTAAGGCGCTAACAAACGTCTTTTACGGAATTAAAATTGATACCATCAAATACCCAAGTCGCGGTTTGTTGTACAGTAGTTTTAACCAAAGTTTATGACTATGGATTTCTGCATAGTACCTAATACTTATCTGATATAATTTAAAATTTTAGGAGCAGTGGCGAATTAATTGCATGTAAGTCGTATCTATGGGTTTTACGACGTTCGTTAAATTTATGAGTATGATCTTACGATAAATAAAAATATGAGTAAAAATTTAATTACTTACGACGAGTCTATTAGCGTGCCGAACAGTAAGACGTCATGACGCCAGCCACGATAAGGTACCAGAGACAGGTTGTGAGTGCGGACACTAGCGAGGAAACGTAAACTTAAGTACTTACGAGAAGTCTTTGGGCGTGCCGAATAACAGGAGAGGCGTCATGGCGCCCGCCACGATGAGGTACCAGAGGCAAATGGTGAGCGAGGGCACCAGCGACAGGAAAAGCTGCTCAACTAACTGCGCCGCCAGCAGCAGGTACACCACCGAGATACCGAACTGGGTCACCACCAAACACATGGAGACAACCGCGCTGAAAAGTTAAGCAAATATTAAATCGTCGAATATGAGTTACTAAGGAGAGATTACTAAAGGGTCCCCTTTCTGTTAGAAACGGTAAGGGCTTTTACTGAAAAAACATTTGAGAAATTGAGACAAAACTAGCGTATGTAAGTTAGCGCACCCTCTACAATCCCTGACAATGTCATCAAAATCAGTTTACTCCGAGATAAGACCCGGGCTCAGTAGCGGGCTAGGATGGGTTGATTACTTATGTTGAGTGTTTGTTAGAAACGTCATTGGTTGAGTCGGTAATTAAACGTCATTCAATGTCGAAGGTCGTTTTACTCAGTTCTACGAACCATACACCTTAAAATTCACTAATAAACTCGTTTGCTATTTTGATAATACAATCACCTCCAGGTTTTCCCGAGCGCCTGTTCAGCAATGATCGCGTACGGGTTACGCTTGCGCGTGCGCAGCTCCGGGTCGCGCGCCTCGATGAGCGTCCAGCAGTCGCTCAGCCGCTTGCCACTGAACGCCGCCATCAGGCACGTCAGGACGATGATCGGGACTCCGACCCAGCCTGGAATGGAATATTGTGTACGTCAAGGCACCACTCCGCCATTCCTCCACCAATCCGCGTTGGCGCTGCGTAAAGGCGCGCCAGGCCTCCTCAATAGTGAGGAAAGACTCGTGTCCTGCATTAGGCCGCTAATGGGTTGTAGCAATTTCACGGCAAAAAGCGTTGATACCATCTGTCCGGTGTACCTATAGAAAGAATCGCAGTTCGAGTTCTGACTCTGACTTCCTTGAGATTAGTGAGTTTTAAGTATATAAGTCATAAGAAATTAAATCTTAGATAAAAACAAATTGGTAGAGACGGTATGCTCATACATCGTACTACAGAAAACTGGGATAGAAACATACATATACAATTACACTTAACACAGCTACAATCTACTATCGCATACTATTGTAAAATGTATTCAACAACAGGGATAGCGTTGCACAGACATGGTTACACAGACTAGCGCGAACGAGATATAAATATTAGTAGCAGGTGAGTAAACTTATAATAAGTACCCGCAACTCCGCTGTTTCTTTTCCATGACCGCAACTATACTTGGCCCTGTTGCTCTGGAATTTTTCACGTAGATTTATCTCGAATACCCAAAAATTACTTTTTAAACAAATGATAACCTTTTTTTTTTTTTAAGCTGGGAAATGCATTTACGCATCCCGCTCAACCTAAACAAATGATAACCTACAAAATATATTGTTTTTACAATGTAGTTTTCTAATATACTTGCGAATGATATCCAACACCATATGCTTTTGTTATTTGCCTTGAAATAGTTGTTTATGAACTAAACACATCGGCAGCATTTCCATCAAACTATGAATTCCGCTATGTTGTCGTATCATGTGCAAACCAGTCCATGTTTCGTCAGCGACTAAACAAAAGTCGTGATGACGGTCATACGTTCTGAGATACGCGATAGTTAGGTTACGTATCTATCTACGTATATTTTATTTAATCTAAGAATTAAATACTATTATCAGTACCAGTACCAGTAAAGGATGAACATAATTAACGAGGGTAGGTTTTTAAATTTGGATTTCTATGGTTGATACAATCGATGGGATTCCAAATCTATGGTTTTCAGCAGATATTGACGAGCTTAACAGGAATTTCACCGTTATAGGCTAAATTATGACGGCTAAATACTAACCAACTATTATTCCTAGTAACACTTAATACCTACTAGCTAACAGGACTAATTGACTAATAGTCCATCTTACATTCCTATTCGAGGTTTATTACGGATGTCCATGGGAGTCAGTGGTTAGCGGAACTGCATGCTCGATTATTAACTTCATGTTATAAAAAAAAAAGTAAATATCCTCAAAGTTCTCCATAATGTTCTCAAAGGCATCTAAACCCTGTCAAACCGCAGTTGGCCAGCGTGGTTGTCTATTCTATACTAACCCTTCCCATTCAAAGAGCAAACCCGTGTTCAGTAAAGTGCCGGGGATGCATTGTTGATGATGAATTAAGTATGCATTCAGAGAACAAACATAACACAGCTCATAAATATCGTGATCTAGAAAAAATATCATCGTTAACATCGTAGATACAACGTGGAGTTGATGGCCAGGAGTCATTATCTATCTAAAAGCCAAAGTCGCTGGCAAAGTGGTTAGACTGGTTCCGGCATAGTTTCGACTTGCAACTTCTCCCTCACACCTTGATGGAGTAAAAGAGACATGTGTCACATTATAATTCTATGTAAATAAGTAACGCATCAATTGGAAACACAGTTTGGAAATATTTTCCCAAGGGCCGATGGCACATACCTGTGCAAGGTACCTTCAAGATTGTGTAATAAAAATTTATATGTATTTCCCGGTCTAGTTAATAATAACCTACCTCTACACTCGAATAATTATATCTCGCCATCATCATCACAACCCATTACTGGCCCAGTACTAAGCATGGGTCCTGTTAGAATGATAAGGGTTTAGTTAAGGCTATAGTCCACCACGCTGGCCAAGTTTCGATAGGAATACTTGTGTAATCAAATAAACTAGACATTCTAAACAAAACATACGAGTAGGTTAGTATAAAACGACATGACAAATTTAAAATAAAATCGCCTCGGTCCATGAATTCGCACAAAACATTTGCATTCGCTTCTTGGCAACGATAAATAATAATAAATTAACACGCCATTATAAATTGCTACAGAAAACCGGCCCTCATTATGTGTTTACCTTTAAGTATACGCCTCATACATGTACAGTGTCTCAATAGTTGCCTAGCGTACTAAAATAATACCTTAGCTTAAGTAGAAGGTAAATCTAACCAAGAATGTAAAGGCACGTCGGGTAGTCTAGTGGGAACATTTCATAAGCACTTCCGAGCGCTAACGAGCACATAACACGAAAATGTCAGAACCTGTGATTCTAAATCCGGACCCCAGTGTAGGAAACCGGATTCATAACCACTCGGTCATTACAGCTTTTGAGTTGTGGGTGGAAAGCTTACCGGTGTTGGTAACGGCGCGTGGCAAGTGCGCTCCAGCTTACAAGTTATGGAGAACGAGAGACCGGTGTCCAGCAGTCATGCCTGGCAGCAGTGCAGCGAGTGGTTGATGCTTGCCGGTGTTACGCAGGACACGCGGCATGTCCAATACAGCTAACATGTTATGGAGATTGAGCGAGCGGTGTGCAGCAATCATGACTAGCAGCAGGGCAGCGAGTGGTTGATGCTTACCGGTGTTGCGCAGGAAACGCGCATGTCGGCTCAAGCATACATGTTAAGGTGAGTGAGAGAGCGGAGTCCAGCAGTCATAATGTAGTTGCTTACCAGTCTTGGTGAGGGCGCGCGGCAGGGCCAGCACGCCGCCGCCCGCCATTTCGCCGGCGATGAGGAAGGCCGCCTGCTTCATGGAGATGCCGGGGCTATCGCTCTTAGCGGCCTCCTCAATGATTTCCGTCTCCTGTATGACAATCACAATATCATCGATCAAGAGCGAATCGAGCTTACATAATGCTTACGTACGATGGGTAACTATATGCCCATTTCAAATAGACTTCTGTCGGTATAAATTGTATGCGATCATGAATTGTAAGTTGGGTGTTTTGATTTTGTTTTCATATATGAATTATTTATTTATCAAACCCCGCATAATCTTGGTTTTTGTTGCAGAATTTGTAGCAGAATTACAGCCTTTCAAGTAAAGTCAGTAAAGTTTACGTAAGCCTGAGGTTTCCTACCGATCGCGATGGAGCTAAAATTAAGAAGAAATTTTGCATCTAATGATTGTGCAACATCTAATTATTTCATAAATGTATAAAGTTTAGGCCCTAGTAAATTATGAAAAAATATCTTTTAATAAGATAATGGTTTATCTAATAAATTACGGCTTCTAACCTATTTTTTGTTGTATTGCGTTTTGGTGCTCTTATACAACTCGAGAAAACAACGCCCACAACTCAAATGAAGGTTATATAAAATCAAGTTGACATCTTTATTGTTATTAAACTTACTAACAGAGAAGTAAAACTAGAGAAGATAACTATTAAAAAAATACATACCGTTACAACCTGGCTATAAATGTCTGGCATGTCGAACTAGGTCTGCTTGGTTGAAATCTTCGGGACTAAATAACTGAGCGTTAACTCCGTGATCATTGAAATAGCGAGTTCGAAAAATGGACGTCCTTAACTATCCTTTGTGATAAGAATCGTCTACCTAACTAACAATCGTCTACTAAACTATCTGAAGATTAGTCGATATCCTTTGCCGTTTTAGCTTCTCTTTATGTATAACTAGACTTTGCCTGCGGCTCCGGCCGCCTTAAATACGTTTACGTAAAATCGAGTACATTTGCCATGTCAGTTAAAATATTATATAATTAACTACCGGTAACATTGAAAAACAAAAAAGAACATGATTTATTAACCGGTTGACACAATTTTTATTAAAAAAATACTATTACACAATTCAGGAATACTTAAATGACAAATTATAATAAAATAAATGACATATGTATAGCAAAAGTAGAACATAATAATTAAAATAATATAACACAATCTATCATATAACAATACCTATATTAAACCGAATCTAAACTAAATTGATGACAAATTATAAATGTGACTTACAGTAGACAATAAATAAATAAAAATGCATTCAAACAACAAAACGTCCTCCTCTCCTCTAATTTGCTGTGCCCTACAGGGTCCATGATGACTGTAATATCTAGACTTAACCACCTACTGTAACAAATATCATGGATTGCAATAAATATATGTATATGAATATCCATACACACTTTCATCCCCAATTCTACCCCTTTAGAGAATTATATTTTTGTTTCAAGAAGTAATCCGGCCCAAACGTTATCTCTGTCACGTCGATTCGTTGCTCTGTTGCTACGTGAAAATAAGGTTGAACCAACAACCCAACAAACACACAGTCGCATTTTATAATAGGTAAGTAGGTACTTAATCTATCTAGGTATCATCCCGTTGCGTTTCAGACTCAGTTAGCTTCTATTGTATCGCCACGTGTTTCCACACCCATGAGTATTTTCAGATTTGGCATTTATCGACGCAATTTGATTTTAAGTAAGCCACGGGTAACCTTTAGTCGTCTACTTATTCAGTCTGGAGCATCAGACTTCAGACACATGTATGGTAATCGAGTTCAAATGTAGTCAGAGAATGATCTCATGTCGCACATCAAGATTTAAAATTCTAATATTAGTCTGAAATCGTGTAGTGCGGGCATCTTATAAAAGTACACGTTCCTACCAAGAGGACCTTGATAAGTGAACGATTGGTAAGTCATTGTTTTATTTAAGTTTTTTCATGAACGTTTACCGGGTTGGTAACATCTAAGTACATCTACAACTCCCACAGGATCGATTTCAAAATCGATATTGAGCTCTGGGTGGATGGGCCTCCAAACAACATTGGAAAATGATGAAAATCAACTGGTATTTAAACTGAATGCGATGCAGACACTTTTCGTAGTCTACATGATAGTCATCATAATAAAATGACCCTGCCTGCATATCCTTACTCCGTCTTTTAAGATTTAGTTTTTAGTAAGTACCCCTCCTCTACTCAGCCGACATTTCACCACGAGCCGCAGAAATATATACTATTAATATAAATATATGTATACTGTGAATACTAAAAATACATACTTATAACTTTTTCTGAGCTCTGATATAGAACTGTATGCCCTATATTAGGATGGTAATATCCATTTACCTACTCGAGATAAGTTATGAATACCTACTGTCTTTGATGAAATAATTTAAAACAACCTTTCCATTCATTTGTATTGGCACATAAAGATAAAACTGGTCAACTTCAACATCGAAGAGGTGATTTACATCAAAAGTGTTTTAAAATGCCGGCGAAATCCATCTGATAAGAATATCTCGCTGACTTTTTCAAAGATTAAGATCTCTCTCTGTAGGTGATTAGTTTAAGTTTGAGTTGACATAATTTCTATCGTCTTTATTTCAATGCAGGATAAGTTAATTATATAGTATGTATGTTATGACGACTCGGTGGCGCGTTGGTCAGTGGCCCTGACTGACGAGCCGTGGGTCCCGGGTTCGATCCCCGGCCGGGG
>DWLO01004177.1:0-10215 GCA_018245335.1 Dalla quadristriga | reverse complement strand
TGTTGTTTTCTGTATGTGTCCGCCACCCGCAACGCAGGGAATCCTAGTGCGGGGGTGTGAGTGTGAAAGCGTTTATTAATTTGTCGTTATTTGTGACGCAATTTTCCTATTCTTTATTTCATTCCCTATTCTGTATTCTATTATAGAAACAAATCTAGATAAATCACAGGTAGTATACTAGATCCCTCTACTAGTCTCTATGGTTCGCACGCTGTGTACAGATTGCGTGCGCTGTGAATAATTCATCAAAGAAACAGCGCCGCGCTGACAAATGAAATGTAATGAATGCAATATGAGACGAGCGCGTTCCGCTGATATCTACGGATATCTATGGGTATCTACGGGTTTGTACGAGTACGTTCAGGCGACTACGTCTACGGATATTATTTGACGCTCATAACAAAACAAATAGAAGTTTCCTGTTAGATGAGATTGTTTTGATTCAAATGCTGGATGGGATTTCGTGGAAATATAGTATGAATTAATCATAAATGTTTTCTCAATAAGTACAGAGAATAGAATATACCATAAAATGTGCGAGGATTGAAGAGTAGTGGATGCCGAGAGACGCAATAGCGCAGAGGTACGAATTTCAACCTCCCACTACGGAGTGCCGGATTTGTAGTATACATCGAGACTTATTTAAAAGCTGATCTGTAGGTAACTCGTTGTGTTACCTACCCCTGCACGTGGCGGAAGAAAATGTATTTTCAGAGGCTCGAAGTGGCGTCAACTACCTTAGTGCCCAGTAGTAAGTAATTTTTTTTTTTTTAAATATGATGTTTTCGCATTAGTTGATTATTTTTGATTATTTAATATATCCTTCAATAACTCATTAGGGCAAGATAATGCTGTACTAGCATTAAGCCCGCCTCTAGTTTACATTTGTACAATAAAGTCTTTTTCATTTTTCATATCCATCTCACCATTTACGCACATTTCTCGATGATTGATCCGTTACCCATCTTCATTTTCAAGTGAAGATCTATGTATCCTCTTAATGTTAGCTAGTCCTGTTAGAAAAAGTTTGTAATCCCAGATACTTAGTAATCGTTAGTATTTGTCCAATTCGAATCTGGATGCGTTGCTATCCTTGAGGACTAAGATGGTCGCCTCGTGTTTAAGTATTTCTCAAATGATTTTCGCAAATACACCTACCATTAAATTTTCAACGACCACTTAGTTTTTTTCGCGTCTAATATGAAAACAGGATATACTGTTACAAATTAAAAATTTGAGTAAATTTACGCACATACAAATCTATCAAAAATATGACGAATTCTTTTCCTATACACGATAATTGCGCATATAATAAAACGTTACATAATAATGGTATGCGTGCGTTATTACTCTTTTTCCTTATTGTGCCGACTCGCAATATTTGTCAGGAGATAATATTATTTTTCAAGTATTTCAGGGAAATTTATATTTTACTGCGATGAGTTTTATGTAACTAGCCCAGCATTGCGCTTTTATTTTGATAGACTCACTCTAACCCCAATGTTTTTATGTTTTCTGCGAGGTAATTAGGTAATTACGTGGCAGGTAGGTAGGTCCTACTCCACTACTCCGCACTGGATCAGCGTGCTGGAACACGCTCCAGGCCTCCTTAGTAGTGAGGAAAGACCCGTGCCCTGCAGTGGGCTACTAATGGAACGAGTATATAGCCAATTAAGTGCCTACTGCTTTTGAGAAAAACAGTCTATGTCAGTTCACTTCCATTCTTCGAAGTTAAAATATTCAGTGCGCTCATTCGCAACGTCAAAGGAAAACAACATGCACGCAGGATAGATCTCCGTAATGTTTCTTTGTTACGCCTTTGAAGATGTATGAAGTCTGCCAACCGCCACGTGGTCAGCGTGGTCAGCTATGGCCTTGATAATTTAAGAGGAGACACGTACATACCGGTGAGATGCTGATGGGAATATTGTACATTATAGAACTAAACGTTGCAGTATTTATAAAATTACAATGATTTGGAATAAAAAAATCCGCTCTCGGTCTTATCTTGGTCTAAATTTAATACCGTAATGTTTTTATATGTTTGAACCTATAATAATCTTATCTTACTAATATTATAAATGCGAACATTTAATTGTTTTTTTATACGCCTTCACAGCTAAACCATTTAACCGATCTTCATAGATTTGGTTAGAAACATGGAGATAATCATAGGATATTTTTGACTCCAATAAATATACAAATCCCGAGGGAATGGAAACGTCACACATTTAACGCACACGAAGTCACAGGCATCAGATAGTTGTATTATATATAAACTAGGCTTCCAATATACCTATACTAGCAGGACGAATAATTAACTATTTATACCTATACTTACAATTCCAAAAAACCTGTTCAGTATCGTCACCTTCACTCTACGGATTTCATTATCTTACAAACTTCCGTACAACTAATTGCCTTAGACACAAACAAATCCCTTAGTACTCAAAATGTATTCAACATTTTGCAGTGGAGAAAACATAACAAAATTATGCAACGCTCTGGACCAACAAAGCCGCCCGGACCACATGGGTTCTACAAGGAACCCTTATAGTTTGAGAGCCGGCGGCCATTTCGCTACTCTTACTTGAACATTAAATTATTATTGCTTTGTACACTTAGCAGCAGATTTATGTACCTAATTGACAATAAATAATTCTGTTGGAACCTTCTTGACGAGAGAATGTTAAATTGACACAAAAACCAACTAGTGCAGGGCTTGGCTTCACAACGGATACAAAGCTTTTAACGTAGGTATGTTGCGATAAATACGAGTAGATTATCAATTATGTAAAATAATAGAGTATAATAATAAACTAATCATTATCAGCATTTAGATCATCTTAATTAATCTAAACACAAAAATTATACAGAATTAAAATATTTAACCTCCCTTTCTTAGATGAATTATGGCAAATCTATGCTCCCTGTTGTCTGTTTTGCTTATTTTCATGGGCATCAATACAGCTCAGACAGTACGGTGCGTTGCATTAAGTGTTCGCCTAGTCCCATTTTTTGTGAGTTGGTGTCCATCTCCGATTGCGTTGAGAAAACTTCACTTAAAATACACAGCTTTACCAAAACCAACACAGGCTCTCAGACCATTATTACAAAGTTATATTACAAAACATAGTTACATTGTAACAACGTGTATCCGATGTTGGAATTGTCTATTATTCAGCCGGTGCTAGTTCTGTTTCACATATGAATACTTATTAGCAACTGTCATAATTTGTCCTTTGTATGTTTGCCTGCTGTGTTCCGGCACAGCGCGCGGCGTGCTCGGCCAGTCAAAGAACTAATTCGAAGTATGTAGTTGTTCGTGTTGCTTAGTTAGCTACGTTAGTCTGTGCTCTCTTTAACTAAATTGTGTATTATTATTACGACACTAACATTGTGTAGTGGTGATAGCCGAGTGGTTAACGTGTTGGGATCGGTGGTTCGAACTTAACACATATCTTTTTCGACTTTTCTAAGTAGGTTTCATAGTTTCCTCATGCTAGAGAGCTCTCCATAATTCTCTCAAAGGAGTGGGAAGTCTGCCTGGGAGTGGGAAGCTGTGCTGCTAGAAATAGTTTGAACTTATAATACTTCAAAACACCAAAATATTTCTATAGTTTTTACATTCTCCACAATTTACTAGCGTGTTACGTACGGACAAAGTGATGACGCTGCCGACATCCGATGACTCCCAGAATCGGAGTTGTCACGCAGCGTTGCCACGTGTGAGCATTCCCGTCCCTAACATCGGTGGGGTCTCACCACTTTTAGGTTAGGCTAGATCTAAAATTATGTTTAAGATAGGTTCAAATGTATTTCCATATAGGAAATTAATAAATTAGTTTTATAAGTGACGTCTTGACTTGCTGATTTCACCCTGCCTGCCGCCGATCCTTTATAATTTTTATTTAAATTTATTTAATTTAATTTTTACTTATACCCAATTTATTTAGCTTTAACTTTTAAAATATTAGTAATGGAATTAAATAATGTAATATTGTAATTAATTTTTATATGGGTCCTGTTACCTGATATAAAGAAATTTTATTTATTTTATTTTAAGTAGCGATAGGTTTTGTAAAATGTTTACAAAACCTATTTTAATCCCGAACAAGCATCAGTTACCATGAACTGGATCGTGTTGATGTTGATCATGTAAAAATCAACATGCTTTATACGTTTTAATCTCTTTTACGTAAAGGGTGAATTCGCAATGTATTCCGTATTGTAAGTGCTCGCTAAAAAGGACTCTTTCGTACAATAACCATATGGTTGCGCACCCAAAGTTATTAAACTGGCATAGCCTAAAGCGCATAGGGAACTGAAGAAACAGGGACACGGAAACAAAGTTGCGATACGTTAATCTTGTAGAATTGGCGACCTCTGTCGTGTCGGCGCGATTTAAGCGCATACCTCACGTTAATACGACCCCCGGGCGAATCTGGTAAGTACCCATGTATCTGCAAATAACGCTGAAGTATTCCATTATATTGAATCCTTGCCTCTGGCGAAGGCGCGTCCGGTTTTAATAAACAAGACAACATACTAACGCCAGTATAGACGAGACCCAAGTTTGTTTAGTCGGGCCCGGTGAAATATGTGCCGGGTGTGTACCTATGCGTGAGCCTTTATGTTTTCGCAAAGTTTTAATAATACACAAAGGAAATAAAAGAATTGTGATTGTTGCTACCATGTTTCGTAAAGGTATATTGGCTAAGCAAACACGACAAGACAAAATCAAAAAAACTTTATGCGATTTAGTAGCTACGAATGTTTAATGCTGTGTGCGAGTTAAAAACGTGTAGAGATACGGTTCTTCGTGGTGTGTTAGTATTCCGGTCCGAAGAGTGTGACTACTTGAAATACTACTCACAATAATTAGTCATTTAAGAATAAGAGTCCCGTAAATTTAGGAGTCCCCTAAAATGAGTGAACGGTTCTTCGCGAAGTGTTTGTTTTCCGGTCCGAAGAGTATGGCTACCTCGAAATATTATTAGCTATAAGTTATCATTTAAAATAAGAGTTCCGTAAATTTAAGAGTCTCCTGAAATGAGTGAACGGTTCTTTGCGAAGTGTTTGTTTTCCGGTCGAAAGATTGTACCTCGCAATACTATTACCTATAAGTTATCATTTAAAAAAAAGTCTCGTAAATTACGGAGTCCCCTAAAATTAGGCGGTTGGAGAAATCGGGCATATCAGTCGGGTTAGTTTTAGGTGTCTATTTGTTCATATAAAAAAGTTGCTTAAGTTGAGCACGTGATTATGTTTTTCTCTCACACGTGGTTTTGCAAAAAACGGGTGTAAGATATGACCCTAAGAAGGCCTTAAGGACCGGCATGTGCCAAACATTCGCAGCTTTGTACACTTGATACGCTTATGAATTTGTATTCATGTGGCATGTGTCAATATCCGCACATTCCTAGTGGTGTTTCCGTTTTAAAGATTAATGTGCTACTCTCAATGCAACTATCTTGTGACATATTGAATTTCATAGACTACTCATGGAATAAACCATTAAGGTGTCTTAACAAATCAATGTACATCTGGCCAATTTTTTTTTTGCATACTTTCATGTTTAGAATAAAGAAAATTGGTAGATATGGCATGATCAAATATCGCGTTACAAAAAAATGGGCTAGATGTAAATACATGTACCCATACAATTACAATTCTTGATTTAATAACCAACAACCGGACTTGTTAGTGTTGTGCAAACAAGATGCTTCGTGAGCGACTAAATGAAACCTGTGACCTTGGTCATATGGCTTGAGATCAGGCGCGATACGCTGGTAACTTATCTTTTTTTTTTTAATTAATCTTAGTGTTTAGGTCAATTTGTGAACAAAATTCGAATGGTAAGAAAAATTTGAATAAAAGGTATCGCGACGAAATAATTTATACCTGGATTTCTGGCCATTCATCGTCAACCTGTATGGACATTCTTCTAATGGCAAAGTGTAGTCGCTGAATGCGGCTCTTCTTGTTTCTAATTAAAGTCAAATACATGAGCCTCATCATTATACTCTTCATCATCAACCACGCATAATTATGGCAGGTTAAGGCCATCACAGTGCAACTTTTCCACTCACCAACTGCAACCTGCCTTTATTCAAAAAACAGAGATGGAGTGTGTTCGCTACCATACGATTTTTTCCCGTTAATACTATTAGTTTTTCTTTCGACAAATAACTAAAAAGCCAAGGATTCGAATACGGCAACTAAAATCTTACCCATAGTGGTTACCACTGCTCCATAACGACAGAACTTACATCATATTATTTTCAACAAATTCCTTAACCGAATAAAGTTACCAAGAAATAATCCTCTACTCAACTTCCGATATAATAAATATCTCGTCTAGCTCGCTTCAAAGACTCGCAACCACTTGTAATAAACACGTTGGAACACCGAGCGTCCCGAGAGGAACAGGAAGCGCTGGGAACACATTCCGGGAACGTTTTTGTGTAATAATTACGTATACCGCACTCAAGTTGTTTCGTTTCTGGGACGGATAGTGTGGAAAAGGCTTTTGAAAATGCATTGTTTGCAAATTTGTATGATCGGCCGGCGACTCCGTTGCCCGGCCGGTAGTGACCATTCAGACCAAGCAAGGAGTCCTGGGTTAAATTCCCAGCCGACGCATTAGTTTTGTGACAGATAAGTGTCTGTCGTTATTTTTGATGTCTTGTATGTTAGTGTGGGGGTACGAGTGTGTTCTATTATTTTGTAATGGTAGGTGGCATAGGCGCTTCGATGAATTTATTGATTGATGTAAACGTCTTCATTTCAGAATCGCATCATACGCAGAAGCTTGAATTTTCTTTAGGTCTCTAAACAAGAAATCCATATAAACTTTTCGATTGAATGGTCCTAATTTTTTTTTAAATTTTTTTATTAACATAGAAAACTAGCATGCAGCTCCACCCATCCGCTGCCGCCCGTGACATCTGAGACAAAGCTCGAACAGGACCGTAAAAACTGGGGATGTCAGTGCAGTTAGAGATGTTAATAGGATGTTAGTTGGTCACGACTGTTAGTCGGTGTTAGTGACAGTTCTGTCAGTAGCGATTAGTAGTTGTCCTGTTCGAAGTTGGCCACAGATGCGCTGCTAACCCTGAGGACTGAGATGGTGACCTCTTGTATAAGTTTAACCGGCATGCACGCACGCACACCTTTCCGACAGTAATGTCATGTGTGTCATGTGTGTAAACTGTAAACAGTGATTTAAAATAATAAAAAGAAACATGCATATACCCTATTATAAAAAACAACAATTTCACGACAGAAATGGGTGTGGCGGTGGTACCGCTCCGGACGAAACAACCTTTTCTAAACTCTTGTATGCATTGTAAAAGTTGTAAACAGATTGTCGTCATAAACCGTTATATTAAAAGAGAAGTAGTAGATAAGTTTGGAATAGTGATAAAAATGTTCTCTCAATATTTTCGTAGCATTACTAAGTGCTGATAGACAGCGTGCGAGTATATCTCGAGCGTATCTGAGCCATTTCAAGACGCTGTAATTCGTCGCGAGTGTTCCACGCAATAATCAGCTAAAGCGCTGCTTTGCACTTTACGCTGCATTCACTCAAATTGTAAATGGGTTAGGTAGATGTATTAGTATTGTTCAAAATAATATTATTATTCTGTTCAGTCGGATTCTCTAGCGCTTGTTGTTCTAATAGCGCTTAAATTTGCGAGTGTTAACACATGTCATATTGTTTCATACTGCTTATAGAGGGGCTGCTTTGAATAATAATATTATGATCATATTACAACTCGCATGTAAAATTAAAAATTTTCATTCGATCAGCAAGCAAATGTAAAATGAGATATTAAATAAATTCTACTAGATGTATTCCTTTATGACAAAATTACTATCTATCAACTCTTCAAGTTTCGGATGTAAACATGCCAATACAAGACACTAATTACTTACTATGTCTATCTAACTAAGCAGTGCGGTTCAAATAGTATCTGTGTCGCTCCAACGATCTCATCTGAACATCACTGACAAACAAAATCCTAGTCCGCTTTGATTTCAATGTTATTACGAACCATGTAAAAAAAAAACAGTAAAAAGATACCTCATTGAAATAAAATTCAGCAGTCAAAGATAGCTCCGCTAAGTAGTAAATGCGTAGTACCTATTTTGAATTTGGAACTAAAAAAAAACAGCAAATGTAGATTGTGTATGGGTATTCTTTTCAACCGCATTCATCTATTGAGAAGCTACGAAAATTGATGTTTACACACTTTAAAATCCCTCATGAAACGATGTTAAAGTATAGAGTTACGCGGCATAAGTGCTCATTACACAGAAAGTAACCACACTAAATAATACTTGTGCGGAGAACAAATCTGAATGGGCGCCGTACAGAGGGGTGGGTTCCGAATCATAACACAAAAGAAAAATACGGTTATTTTACACCAGTGCGGTAGATTATATCTTTTATGTTCAAAATCAACAGGAAGCTTTCAAATGGGGCATGTAACCTACACTTATTATTGATGCTGCTGTGCAATGGTACGAGGGTGAATAAATTTCATAGCGCAAACTTTGAAAGGGTTTGTTCATACAAAACGCAGTAAAGCGCTCTATACACTGTCCGTTTTAGTCTGCCGTGGCACGGCACCAAAGATTTATTACCACAGATACGCTGTCTTCATATAAATGTGTACCACTGCCACACCCATTTCTGCCGGGAAATTATTGCATTTCAACAACTGTGTTTCGGTCGGTTATACAAGAGGCGACCACCTTAGTCCTCAAGGGTAGCAACGCATCTGTGGCTAACTACGAACAGGACTACTTTTTTTTTTTGTAACGGGGGGGAAATCTTCAAAAGATACCCAACCTCTAGGGGGAGAGACCGAGTTATGTGAGGTTTTTACTCACTAAGACCCCCTCGACAGCCATCCAGCGCATGTAGGAAGGCTCCGGGATCTCAGAAGAAAGCAATTCTCTTGGATAGTCTAGGATAAAATTGTATCACAATAGCGCCACCGAGGCGAACTCTCAGGCTTCAGGTTTTTTTACGATGTTCTCAATAGGTATTATCTAATCTGTGCATAATGCTTATACTGGCTTATAGACTCTTGCCTACCACGCTTACCAGGAAAACCATTTTAAAAATATTTTGGCTGTTAGCAACACGCTTAGATGAATTAAAAAATAAATATGTTACTAACCTATCGCGCGTGATCTCAGAACCTATGACCAGTTTTACAGGTTTCGTTTAGTCGCCCACGAACTGTGGTATGTATATTGAGTATGACTCACTGTCCCTGTTGTTGGTTATTAAATGTGCACAATTCAACAATTGTAATTGTGTAGGTGCGTATTTACGTGTATTTGCATCTTGCCCATTTTTCTGTGACGCGATAGATGTGGGCGTAGATACCGTATTGTTTTAATCTAAATTAAATTAACATCGTCTACTGGTGATCCAAGAGCTGGCAGTTTGCTCGCTCAGCGTATTAGTTTAGCTATTCAGGAGGAAATGCTGCCAGCATCTTGGGCACCACACTACAGGGGCCAAATTTTTTACATGAATTTTAATTATTAATATTTTTGGTAGCTAGTTTTTTTTAGATTTGATTTAGTTATGAGTAGTTTAGTTTTTTAATCCTATTGTGTAGCCCAATTTAACTAAATCTATTAAATAAATTTAATTTAACTATTGAAAATGTATGTATGTACGAGCGACAGGAAAGCGACACTTATAAATCTCAGAACAATTAGTTATTGTTCTGAGTGATAAATTCTCGTAATATTTGGTCTACTTATTCTCCCGTATCAGTGATGCCATCTACATCAATGAGGTGGAACTATCAAATATCGCAACGAGATCGCTCTCGATCGATGACCTTCTTTTGTTATCATCGATCTGATATCCGAGACTGTCGATAGATGGCGTAGATAAACGGCGTTTTATGCTATTTGTTTCCTCAGTTTCACGGCAACTTGGTAGAATCTGCGTGCGGTTCGCCCGGGCGGTACCATACCACACCCATTTCTGGCGTAAAATTATTGTTTATCAACAGTTGTGTGTCCAAGGCGATAGATGTAGGTATAGGATAATAGGATAAAAAGAGTCCCATCAGAAGATAAAACGTAGATGTGTCCTTAGATAAAATAAACGCTTTCACACTCACACCCCCGCACTAGGATTCCCTGTGTTGCGGGTGGCGGACACATACAGAAAACAAC